>CAVNYN010205964.1:0-15648 GCA_963692815.1 Nyctanthes arbor-tristis | reverse complement strand
CAAAGTTCATCCTCACCTACTGTACGAGAGATTGACCTAGCAGTCCTTTCATTCTCTAGATCCATATCGGCATTGTCCTCAATCTTGGCATTGCCGACTCCTTCCGATGTCTCTAGGGAATGACGGGCAAGAGTATTTGATTTTGATCTTCGATATGGCTTCTTGAAAAGATATACAGAAAATGGAGGGAAGAAAGTTTACCTAACTTAAGCCGAATAGAACCCTTGTGCGGAAAGAGAAACAGAACATCGGATCATCTAGAGAGAGAAATGTCACAGAGAAAACTTTGAAAAAGAACTATGGGGCGGTGTGAAAATGATCCCTATATATATATATATATTGGACGCAGAATACGAAGAGATGCTTCTCAAATCGCCTAGTGCCATCATTAAATATGTCCGGACACTGCCAAAACGTAGATCAACGATCTGACAAGCTAATCCTTATGCGTCATGTGTCAAAGGCGGTTGACCAATTCAGCAGACTGACGTAAGAAACTGAAATGACAACTACCCGTTCTGGCTCGTCTTCAGGAACATCGCTTGCGTATATTCGGCATGCCGGACCTAATTTACAGCAAACGATGGGGGCAATTGTTGATACCTATTCGCTACAGAAGTGACTCAGACGTATCGGAGTAAAGACCCAAATCGGTTCCTTTCGGCCGATATGGTTCTTCTTTTTGTTGATTGGTCCGTGTTGACCTACGGTAGGATTTGGGATCGGCACTTATCGGCCAATCCGGACTCGCCGAGCTAGATCTTACTGTTCAGTTTAGATTACAAAGGACGATGACGACAAGAGCGTGAAGCACACGGTGAAGGTGTGGGCAGTTAGTTATCTAGACAAGATCAAAATGACACTGTACTTAGTATAGTTGAACTAAGCTTGTATCTGAACAGAATGTATAGAATTACTAAAGCGCCGGGTCTCACCTACAAATATGGGTGTTGGGGTGTCACAGAGGAGGACATTTTTTTTGGCCTAGATATCAAGGTTAGGGAGAGAATTATTGCATTAAACTAATTTGTTCCCAAACTCGTTTCCTGATCAAACTTATCCCGTTCACACGATCACATCGAACCTCACTCCGATAAGAAATCCTTATCTCACCTCACCCACCATCGCACTTTCATTGCAGACTTGGGTCCACGTCAAAACCCACCATCAACAACAAGGTTAAAATGTTTATTTTTTATTAACTTAGTTTGAATATTTTTATTTTCCTTATTTTTTTAATCATTGAGTAAAGTTATATAATTTTTTTTTTTCAAATTCACATCCAACTTGTGCAAAAATAAAATAAGATAAAAGAAAAATGTTGCTCAACGTTTAAATTCAGAGACAATCCTATCAACAAAATTCAGAGATAATAACATGATATAAGTAGTAATTTTTTAAATGCTTTTACAACTGGTTACCTGAACTCTTCCCAAAATATATATATATATAAATGTTACCTGAACAAAAAGTAAAATCGAATTATGTATTTTTCCCTATTAGTTCATATTTTTATTATTTTCTTGTACACAAAAATTTATTTATATCACGGATTTTGTAATAAAAGAAATATATCGAGAGAATATTTGAAATGATATGAAATTCTATTGATCAAATTTCGCGTTGGGCACACCTCTTTTAAAATGCTACAAATTCCATTAAAAATCCAAAAAAATCCGTGGTATAGAATTCTATAGAATCTTATAGATTTTGAAGAATTCTATTAAAATCCTTGAATTCCATAAGAATCCATACAGTTCAAAAATTCCATCAAATTTCATGTTGAAGACACCCTCCTTAATCTAATATTTCATATAGAAAATCAAATGTTTTACTTTAAACGTTCATTTTTTTTTTGACTTGTGAAATTCTTTTTATAGCTCCACACGTGCAGCATACGGGTGGAAATTTAGTTAAGTATTAATTGAAGGTAAATTATGTAAATTAGACTTTTTAATAAAGAAAAATGACTATATATTCAGGACATCCAAAAAGAAATAGGTAGCTATGTATTTAGGACGGAGGGAGTATCGTTCTCCTATTATACTCGTCTATTTATTAATTAATTATTCTACTTTAATAATTTTTTGAGAAATATTGTGCTTTAATAGTTCTATTTTATTGATGGTAATAATGTACATTAAATTTTTTTTTTTTGACAAACAATATACATTAAATTAAATATTTGTACTGCATAAAAAAACTAATATTTCAATTACATTTTCAAAAATATTATGAAATATATTTTGAAGTGGAGGAAAATTGACATAATTTCTAATGAGCTAAATCTAACTCATTGTAAGGAGTCAAACTGCTAATAAAAATCAGTCAAGTCGCATGCGCTGATTTCTATTGACACTCTAGCTCTATATAAGGGACTAGATCTGACTCATTAGAAAAACTCTGAAAATTGAATAAGACTTTGAGGGCTGAGGTTGCATACGAAAAATTCTAATTGAACAAATGAGTTGACAAAAAGGGAGATGTGGACTATGTGATAATCATTGATGAAAAAGTGATGTGATATGTTGAAAAACAGGCTGATGTTATGTGTCAGTTTTATTTAAGTTTTTGTATTTTATTTTGTTCAAGTAGCACAACTTGTTGCATATATAAATATATATATATATATATGGGTTTTACATACTTTGATGTAGATACAGCGGCATAACCAATCCCCAGTATAACCTTAAGCCCGCCAACCAAAACATCGCAACCAATCCCCACACTTGCGCAGTGTTTCAACCAATTCGAGCATTTACATATTCCATTTTTATAGATTATCATCGTTTTCAAAAATAAATAAATAAATAAAGAATCATCGTCATAAACGTCACGACCCGTGTATCAATTCACTGTCAACCTTCATCTTTATTCACTAAAAGCGGATCACGCCTTTCACTCTTTATTTTTGCATATGCACCCCCTACCTTTCCCAGATCCAAATTCCAATCACTTGCAATTCTTTCTGGGATTCTTATGATAGCTTTTACAGGTGATGTATCTCTTTCTTTTGTGTGATTCATATTCGTGACATGTGGCTCTTTATCATATATGCCTACATGTTCTTTTTTCTTTTTTTACTTGACATTTTTCTGTGCCTATATTTTAGCTTGACGCTGTGTTAATGGATGCATATTCTAGACCCAAAACGTTGCTAAATCTAAATATCTTGAAAGCTTTTCTATACCAGCTCCTTACATCTGGGAATTGATCAATGTATCGTGTTTGTTGAAATGCCTGTGAACCAGTTCAATTATCAGTAAATAGATAGGAAGTTGGATAACTTTACCAGTTATAAGTGAAGTTGTTGAATGATAATTTTCGTAAGAGTGTGTTGGGTAATAGTTGATACGAGTCATCTTGGGTTGATTTTGTTTGTCTTTCCTCACTTGCCCCCAATCAACACAAACATGATCGTGTGTGGGAAAATTTGTATTTGCTGTGAAAGATAGTAAGAAAGTTTGACGCTAAATTTTCAAAATTGCTACTTCTAAATTTACGTGTCCAACTTGGATCAAGATTATATTCTTCTCAATTTTTGATACTAGAATATTTTCATATTGAACTATTAGCTATTAATCAAGTCGTAATTTATGAATTTGCCAACAGTTGGTCAATTGATGTTGGAATGGCTTGCTAATGAGTACTTTTTCTGTTTGAACAAGTTCCATTGACCTAGAGCATACATTTTGTGATCCAAACAGGACAATTTCATTGTTTGATGTACGAAAATTTATCTCAAAGGACATAATTTTTAAAATTTGATGTTACAGTGGTAGACACTGAGTAATGGCAACTTCAGATCTTGATTGTGACAAGTTCGTAAAGAAGTTTCATATCCCTGATTATATATTTATGTCAAATTTCACTCTTGATTGTTCAAATGATATACTGGAATGCCCAGTTCTGGTATTCATCAATTCTAAAAGTGGTGGTCAGCTGGGTGGTGATCTTCTCGTCACTTACCAAACAATGCTCAACAAAAACTAGGTGAAGTTTTCATTCATTTTTCTACTTTGATTATTTATATGGATCAAGTATGTTATCTCTTCTGGCTTTACAAGTAATTAGCCAATAACATGTAGAACACTTGTCTCATTGCGCACTGATTTTAACGAATTTCAGGTTTTTGATCTAGAGGAAGAGGCTCCTGATAATGTACTACATAAGCTTTACGGCAATCTGGAAAGGCTCAAGCTTGATGGGGATAATTTTGCCACTAACCTTGAAAGGAACTTGAAACTAATTGTAAGCTGAGTTACAAGGAACACGTGTTCTTGGCCTTTTCCTTCTCATGTATCATTTGTACTACCTCACAAATGACCTTCACCATCCATAATTCTCCCCTAACTCTTGACATCGTTGTAAAAATAGGTTGCAGGTGGAGATGGCACAGCTGGCTGTCTTCTTGGGGTTGTATCTGATCTCAAATTGTCTCAGCCACCTCCTATTGCTACAGTGCCTCTTGGAACTGGAAATAACCTTCCGTTTGCATTTGGCTGGGTAAGCAAAGCCTGTAACTGTCTTGGGCCCAATATGATGCATTTTGTACACATTCTTTTTGCAGCTTCCTTTCCCTTTATCCTTCTTGTGTGTCTGCGTGTGTCTGTGTGCTTATTTGTTTTGACTATGCAAATTCTCTTCTTCATTCACTCACAATACTCTACTTTATAATTTTATCCTTGCTAAGTCCATGTTCTGGCGGCCAATGTAAAATTAAATGTTTGTGATCTAGAACTTCCTAGTTCCTTTACGCATTAACTTCAGTTATTCCTATTTTATGATTTTCCTCATGCATGATTCATTCCAGTTCTCTGTCTTATGTTTTTTTCATTTACAGGGAAAGAAAAACCCAGGAACTGATCGTAATTCTGTGCTCTCTTTCTTGGATAAAGTACAGAAAGCAAAAGAAATGAAGATAGATAGGTACTATTAAAGATATTCTTCGTGTCCTACATTACTGTACCAAAAACCAGTGTTATCCTAAACATATTTTCCTCATCAGAGTGTTTACCCTGAAGAAATAATGTTAGTGTTGAGGTTGATTGTCGTGAACATATCAAATTAGGTATGGCTTACAGAATGCGAAACAGAGCTAGCCCTTCTTGCTCAATTTTGGGATGGAATGCTTCATCAGAATGATGTTTACAAATCAGATCAGAATATATGAGAAAATCTATTGGAAATAAAAGAATTTTAATTGAAACCCATGAGCAGCCCTTGATTTCCATCCATTTCAATTCCTTTTCCTCAAACTTTTCCAAATTTATATGATTTTTGGGCCATTGCCACCAGAAACCACAATAGCTATATCTTTATGTTTTGACTATTCTAAAAACTTTAATGCTTCTGGCATTCAGAATTTTGGTGCGTTAGATTGCTTTCACTTGAAATTTCATTGAACTACACCCACTATTGTTATCATCATTATATATTTTTCCAAGTAACTAGTTAATGGATTCCCTATTTATCCTATAGAACTTTAATGCTGGATAACTACTATTCTCATCACAGACATATTTTAACAATCACCATACAACATTGGAAAATTTTATCCATCTTTGATTATTTATAAGCTTATGATAGACTCTTAAAAGCATCAACTACATCTCTGAAATCAGTGACAGGTTTACTATTAAATTGGAAATGTAATTATACTATCCACTTGAATGTGAATCGAAATGACTTTTCTTTAGTCATGAAAAGGTTGGTCGGTCTCTTTACTCATTAGACGCTTAGACTTTTTATAATAAGTTCCTGATAAGATGCCTAAATCAGAATCACTTTTCCTCATTTACCTAGTTACTGGTACAAAAAGATGTCAATTTGTAATATTGACAGATATTGTTCAGTGTTAGAAGTAAATTTACCACTTTGTTTTCCTGAGTGCAACCCTTTTGTTATGTCCAGCTGGCACATTCTAATGCGCATGAAAGTGCTAGAAGGAGGTTCTTGTGATCCAATTGCTCCATTGGAGTTACCACATTCATTGCATGCATTTCATCGGTTATCTTCAACTGATGCTCTCGGTGTGGTAAGATGAAATTTTTCTCCTGTTCATTTATGCTTCCAAGCATGTTCAAACTTTCATTGAATGTTGTACTTCATATTTCAGCATAACAGATTCTTTCTTTCTTCTCAAGGCCAGATTTTACAAATGATGTTTCTTCATGCTTTACCAAATTTTATAGTCTGATATTGATCATACGGATCTGTGGATGGAAGTTCCATTGCGCGCACATACGCACACTCGCGCACACACAGAGAGACAGATATATGATATCCTAGTCTCATGCTTCTTTAGGGTTGAACTATAAGAGGTCAAACGATCTCTTTGTTAAAAATTTAGATACTGTGTTGATTTACTTCAAATTTAGTTAAAATCCTAGAAAAGTCACTTAATGTAAGCCATTTTTACCTCTTCTGTCCAGCGCAATTCCAAGGGTATAGGAAATAAGTTAACATTTAGCTCGATTCCTAAGGGCCCAAGATTTATGTTTCTGAATCACATATTCAGTAAGATGTCTTACCTAGCATTGATCTAACAAATGGAAAGACGCATACTGAAATAGCATTGCTATATTAAGGTAATATTCTGATGATGCGTACAATATCTTAATTGATCTTGTTGTCTAAATGACTGGAACTAGATCTTGACCTGAGAACATCATTTACTAGCTGTGGTGTAGGAAGATTGAAGAGAGCGATTGTTACAGCCTGTAGAGGGACTCATGATAGCATCTACTCATACTCATCAATTAGGGACTCATGATAGCGTCTACTCATACTCGTCAATTTAACCTGATCCACTACGTGCGCGAGGGGGAGTACATGCTGCTAATTAACTGCACTCGTACTCACTGTCTTTCTTTTATTTATTTATTTTAATTTTCAAAATTCAATCCTATGTTTAAGTATTAGAAGAAATGCTGCTAATGCTTTTATGTATTCAATGGTGGACTTTCTCAGGAGGGAAGTGTCACATTCCGTGGCGGATTTTGGAATTACTTCAGCATGGGTAAGTCTATGATTGATTTTACTAACAAATAAAAAGCATTGCATTGCCAATTTTCTTCCTGAAATACTGAAATTATTAACCATCATAATGATCATGTTTGAATTGTATGTACAATATTTCATATTATTATATGTTACTCCCTCCGTCCCAAATATTTAGAGTACTATTCCCTTTTGGGATGTTCCAAATATATAGTCCTCTTTCTTTATTAAGAAGATCAATTTACATTACTTTACTAATTTACTATCATTTAATACTTAGAGCTATCAACTTTAAATTCTACCCATTAAATGAAGGTGAATTAGGAACACTCATCGCAAAATGAATCTTTCTAATACAATTCTTGCTTCGCCTGAAAAATCAAAGTGGACTATATATTTGGGAGGTAGTGAGTATTAACTTTTGCTGGACCTTTAATCTATGTAAGAGCTCTTCTAGATTATATATTGCCCCCAAAATTCAGTAAATTTAAAAGTGAGCTGAGCTGCACTCAATTTGGGCATCTACCCACTTAATTACCATACTTTACCCTCATAATTTTCCAATTGTTTTTCAGTCTTCATGTATGAAATATAAATCAGCTTGTTGTTTACATCATCTTGAACAAAATGGTAATCTACCATAAGATACATTGTTATACGAATTTAAAGCTTCTGGATCATCAATGAATAAATCCATAGGTTGTGACAAATTCATATCCTAAACAAGTGCTTCAACTTTATGAACTTGCATTTTGTGTGAATCATACTTTTTTTCTCACATCGGCACTAGGTCATGCATGGCACTGGTTTTCTCCCTCACAATCAACAACAACCAGCCAAAGCACACTAGCAATAGAATATTTCTACCTGAATGCAGCATAATTAAAACATTCCATTTTTTGGGACAATGAGAAAAGTCTATAGAACTTTGGACAAAATTCATGTATGAAGCCACATATTTACCAAAGAAAACATATAACTGTTGCAAACTAGTAGGTCCATGAGGGCATTTGTAGAAATCTAGTTGACTTGTTTAAAGAATCTAAAATGCCTGAAAATTACGAAAGGCTTAACTTCTCAGGGAAAAATATTATTCAAGATCTCAATTCTTCTGGCTAATTACCATATCACATATCACAAAACTACCTGAAGCGTTATGTAATTCTTGTTCTAATTTTCAGTTGGTGTTTACATATATCAAAAGCATGGCAAAGAAAAAAAAAAGCGTAAGATTATTCCCAAGAAAGATGACAAAATGATTTGCTTCATCTTCTGAAAGAACAGAAGTGAAGTCTTTCTAGAAGCATATTGAACAATATTTACTTAATATCATTTGAATTCGATAAAATATCGAAATACATTAAACAGATTTTTTCCCCATAAATTGACATGACATGAAAAGAAGAACCCTGTTAGATGTTTAAGTAGATGTAGCTGAAGAAGAATTTATTCACTTGTCCCTATGTTTGTTGGGGCAAAAAAAAATACTTCCCTTCTTTTGATATTTCTTAAGGGAACCCTACATCGAAACAATGAAGTTATGATACATCTTCTTTCTCAAGCAAGGTTCCTTGTTCTCTTCAATTTCAACATGGATAGTACAAAATTTCTCTAATATAAGGTGAAGAAAAGTTTGAGAGATCGGAAGAGCCTTGTAGTACATTTAATGTTAGTTCGACGAGAGCCACAATGAAAGGACTTATATAATTGATCCTTAGTTATTTTGTAGTTTGGTGTTGCGTGTTGAAACTCTCAAAATTAACTGCAATGAGAGTATACAAAATCATACATCTGTTTCTTGTGCAAATATCATGGCTGTATATGATTAAAGCTATTGAGGTAAGACAAATGTGCATCATATGAAGTTCTTGCAGTCTGGCATAAAACAAAACATGAGAAGTATCATAACTAAACTCTAATAATATAATCTTTGAAAGCATATATGTATATTAGTTGTTTCATGCATGCTATAAGCATTAAAAAACGCATAACACATAATGTAAAAATTATAGTTTGGTAAATTTTTTTAATGATGCCACTCATAGTTTAAAAAGGCGAGGCGGAGGTTCGCCTCAAGGCCCACCTCAGTTTGAGGCAGTTGTCTAGTGCCTTAAGGCACTACTTTGAGGCAATTTCCTCAGAGGCTTACACCTTTGGAGGTGAGGCGTACGCCTATGGTTGCGCCTCAAGGCTCAAGAGTCGTAAACCTCTAAATTGGCATCCTATTTTGATTGTTTTGTTTATTTATTTCTGTTTAACGATCATAGTTTAAAAAGGCGAGGCGGAGGCTCGCCTCAAGGCCCACCTCAGCCTGAGGCAGTTGTTTAGTGCCTTGAGGCACTACTTTGAGGCAATTTCCTCAGAGGCTTACACCTTTGGAGGTGAGAAGTACGTCTATGGTTGCGCCTCAAGGCTCAAGAGGCGTAAGTCTCTAAATTGGCATCCTATTTTGATTGTTTTGTTTATTTATTTTTGTTTAACAATTCAAAAATTTAACCCAATAAGTTGGAATTTGGAGGCAAGGAAGTTCACATAATATAGATATATCTTCTTGTTTTTCTATCGTTTCTTCTACAACGATTTGCCATGTTTCGACCAAAACTCTCAATATTCAAGAGGTATGTTGCCTTTTTTCTTGCCAGCTAGTCATGTTCTGTTAACTAGGAGATTGTTCACAATAACATGTGATGATGTACATACTAGAATTTTGATCAATTTATTTTGCTTTTCCTGAAATAAGTAATTTGTTTTACAACGTTCAAACTTATTTATATCGGTTTGTTAAGAGGCTTGCGCCTCAATCACCTCAAGGTGTACGCCTTGCCTCATTAAGGAAAAACACCTCAAGACATATTTCCGCCTTTTCAAACTTTGATGCCACTGGGGAAGTTTCAGAAACTACTGTAATTGATTGCACCACTATAAAAAAACTTTACCGGTTAATGTGCATATGTGATTTTTAGAATACCTTAAGAGTGTTCCTCGTAGATGATAATACCACATTTCAATTATGTTCATATACAATGTATTGAAACTTGACTACTTGAATCTTCCACCTTAGTTTCCATATTTAACATGCCTTAATGCATCATAATTTTGCTATTTTATTTTACATGCATTTTCTTTGTGCACAATAAAGTGCATGAAAACACTTGGTTAATATTTTTTGTCGATTTCCTAAATTTGTTAAAACTTAAAACGTGTCCAACAAACTGAGCAAGTATTTTGAAATAATCAGCAAATCATATGTCTGAGATTCCATTAAAAAGTAACTTCATATTACCTGTATAATTTGCTATTTACCCTTTTCAGTCTGTTTCTTGCCATCGGTCTTAACACTATTAAGTCCACACACTTATTTGGTATTTGGCCATAACATGAAATGAAATTTGTTTGGTTAATTGTTTGATCTGTTATATAAACAATTTAGCATATTGCAAAATCTTTCTTTTTGATCAACTGATTGTTACTTATGAGCTTTTGCTAATTATATTGCTTGGATACCTCTTGCTACTTGCTTCTAGATCCCCTGGAGTACTTTGGATATAACACATTTTGTTTCATCAGTTAGAGGAATTGCTGAGTTCACATAATCCAGTTGTTCATGCCTCACTGCTTTATCTTTTCCAAATAGATTAAATTGCAAATGGTGGTGATCATCTCTATTGTTTCTCTTTGTTCTGAACTGACTTCGTTTAGTATTGTCTTTAAGACTGGGGCCTACTCTTTATTGTGGATTTTATAAAACTAATGAACAAAGTGTACCTTGTTTAGGATATCAATTTGATCCTTCCAGTTTCTTATGGATGCCAGTTCCTACCAATGGGCGTTGTTTTGGCTTTGATCTGTGACTGAAACATCCACTTGCTTCATATTCTGCATTTTCTTCTTCTTTTTTTTTTTTTTGAAAAATTTCAAGGACCTATATTTCACTTCGAACTGTTTTGTTTACATATAATATCCTGTGTTTTGCATCTCAGCTACATCATTTATCTTTTACATTTGACCTTTTCTTTGTTTTACATCAAGCCCTTATACCTTTTATCTGCAGGTATGGATGCACAATTGTCTTATGCCTTCCATTTTAAACGAAAGCTACATCCAGAAAAATTCAAGAACCAGCTGGTTAATCAGGTAAACTTGTCAGTTGTCATTAATTTTGTTGACTTAAGCTATTTCTCCTTTTTTTTTATTTATTTTGACTTGAAAGAAATTTATTGTAATTACCTAAAAATTTATTTCCTATCTGGTATGAGATCCAGCTAATGTAAAAGCATATATTCCAATTGGACTCTACCTACATAATGGTTTCATCATAGATATGTTATTATTATATCAGCTGGTTGATTGAGAGTTATAACAAGGGTAAGGTAAAAAAGTTCATGTTAAGATGTTACAATTGGTTAGTTAGTAAGTGATGATATTTTTAGAATAAGAAAATAAGTGATGGTATAAGATGTTATTTCTTTCTGCTATATTGTATGGCCTTTTCACCATATTATTCTGAAATTTAGTTTCAATTTTTGCTTAAAAAGAGCAACACTTGGAATATAATACCCAATACTAACTTTACTAAGTTGATATCTCAATAATAGTTTCAGTTAAAATTATTAATGCCATGTACAACTATTTTATTGTTGTTTGATGTATTGAGAAGCGTGATTTTCTGGATATGGCAGTTCAATTGGTCAAATGATGAGATTTTGGAAATGGCTGTTTATTCTAAATTAATCTGATACCATGAACAGTTCTCTTTAGTAAAGATGCATTTATTTTCTTGTAGGGTACATATGCAAAGCTTGGATGCACACAAGGATGGTTCTTTGCTCCTCTTGTTCACCTTTCTTCGAAGTAAGTGTACCTTGTCCAGTGTACCTTGTCCATCCAGTTTGTGTATTATGCTTTATTTTGTATGACTTTGTATGTATTAAGTAAAAGAAAGTGTTTCCAAAAAATGCTCATACTTTTCTTTTTATCTGTTCTGAAACTTATAAGAGAAATCTCTCTGCAGTAGGTCACAATTCGAGATTAAGCATTTGATGCAGCTTAAAACGAAACGAGTATGAAACACTTGTTTAATATCTGATATATATTCTAATCTTTGACTGAGATAGCGTCAGTTGTAACGCAGGAATATAGCTCAACTTGCCAAGGTCAAGATCATGAAAAGACATGGTGATTGGCAAGATCTCAGCATTCCCCACAGGTAGATCACTTATTTTTTATACACATGATATCGCTCCATCTCGTGATTTCTGCTTATGTTTATTCTTCCATGGGAATGTGGAAAGAAATAGAACCTGAATAAGGTCATTTCCCTGAACTCAAAGCCCCTATCAGATTTTTTTCTCAATCTAAGATTTACATCTAGTCAGATCATTGCATCTAGTAAGATTTACACGACGGCTCGGATGAAAACTGTATTCCTGATATGTTTTAGGGCAAAAAGGAAAGGGATAGGTGAGAATATGCATGGCTAATCTACAAGTAATGACTGTCTCTTCCACACTTCACATTTTGTCATTTTATGGTGAAAGATTCAAATACCAACTCCACACTGGTATAAAATGTTTTAAGACTTCGGAGATATGATTGCACATATCGTATGTTAGATTGTACAGAGAAAATTTACGGCTATTCTAAATTCTTGCCAGTGCTTGTATTCTGGCATTTATTTTCTTGTAGAGTACATGACATGACATGTCCTTACTTGACTCTGTGACTATACATCTCAGTTTTACTTTGTTGTATTTTTAGTACTTGCGGATAGCATTTAAATTGACCTTTTTATCTATAGCATGAGACTTCCACTTAATTCTCTTTTCTTTTTGCATACTCTGAGGCTAGAAAGAATGAAATCCCAAAGTTGGTGTACTATCTATCGTAATGATGGTATATCCATCTATGCTTCTCTTTTATCTTGTAAAGTTTGTTCATGATTTAATGTTTATTTTGTTATAAACATGCAGTATCAGGTCTATCGTATGTCTCAACTTACCTAGCTTCTCTGGTGGACTGAATCCTTGGGGAACGCCGAATATACACAAAAGACGTGATGTGTGTGCTCTCTTAATACCTTCTTATCGATTTTCTTTTGTTTCATTTAAAAATGGAAATGGAAGCCTAAAAAGAATCTGGAAACGTCATACTCATAGTATGTTCTATGCTTTGACTTGATGTCTAGGGAGACTTGAGTCCTCCATTCGTTGATGATGGCCTTTTGGAAATTGTTGGTTTTAGAAATGTGTGGCATGGCCTGGTTTTGCTAGCACCAAATGGACATGGGACACGTCTTGCACAGGTCAGAATCTATTATTTTGTAGTATCTAGCTGATCACTAGGAACTCTTGGATTATGGTAAGAAATGTTTCTCCAAACATAAAGAGATGTCCATTGGAACAAACCACCATGTTGGGATTTGTTCGTTTCCTCTTCGCCTGATGTTTCAACCTTTTTTTGTGTTTACAGGCACACATAATACGTTTTGAGTTCCACAAGGTTGCTCTAATTACACCTTCATGAGGATTGACGGGGAGCCATGGAAACAACCGCTTCCTGTGGACGATGACACTGTGGTCGTAGAGATTTCTCATCTTGGCTGAATGAAGATGCTTGCTACTCATGATGACTGCAAATCGAAAAGTGTTCATGACCCCTCGTCTGACTTCAGTCAGGATGCAGATGAACGGGATAGTGACAATGAAGATGAGTCTGTAGGGGAAGAATGGAGGAAATTTGGAGAAGCTGATACATTCAAGATTTCGGATGAGGTTGACCTTTCTCACCTTAGTTAAAGCACTCCATTAGGCAACCATTTTAATTGGGGTAATTTATAATTGGGGTAGTTTATAAATTGATTTAAAATTCAAATTTATATAGGTGTCGTTTCGTAATGATGCTATGTAGACGTAATGATTAAAATGATGTAAAAAGTTACATCAAATATATGGCTTGATGTTGTGTTGCTATCTGATAAAAATTTAAAATTTAAATTGGTTGATAAATAGTATCAGTTTTTAATTGTTAGCCAAACAATATAATTTCCAACTAGTTTCTTATACGTGCGTTGCACGAGAATACTAATTCCAAAAAAGTTTTAATAATAATAATAATAAATAATAAAATATTGAATAATTACTTGAAAGTAAACTTACATAACAATAGCAATAAAGATATATTTTTTATTTATTATTTTTATTAATAAGTTAATAATAGTTACTTCCTTATATACTCGTTCAATGTTTTTTTTTATAATTTACATTTTAAATTATCTAACTTATTAATATTATTAGTTATTTTCTTGATATCAGTTTGTACGATAATATCTCATTTTAATTTTGTGCAAGTATCAATAATACCATGTTGATATTTAGTCTAACAAATAAATAATAATACAAAAGAAAACATAAGAGGTACGGCATAGCTTACCAATTTTAGTGGGAGAATAAAGTTGACTAACTATGCTATAATAATATAAATTTATCTAGAAAAATACAAATACAATTTGTTAGTTTCAAAAGCAACATTCAGTTTCTTAAAGATAAATTTTCGTTTTAAGAAAATAAATAATTATAAAATCTGATGAAAGTTTTAACTTAATTTGATGACTAAAAAAAGATTATATATTAACTTAATTTGTTATGCAACTGAAATTGTTATCTTCCAAATAATGAAAAGGAAGTTGACGTGGGTAAGAGAAAAAATTGGCAAATAAAGAAAATGGAAACCCAAAAATGTACCAAAATATTATACCAGAAATGATATAAAAAATATATTAAATTTTGACATCACTATCTTTCTTACGGAGCCTAGCTTTAGGCGAGAAAATGGAAACCAGAGACTTAAGTGGATTAATTAATTAATTAATTAGTATATCTAGATTTATTGATTCATGTTTTTATTATCACTGTTTGAAGTTAGCAAACTTCAACAATTAATTCTTCTTTTACTTATCAACATTTATATTGGGAAACATTAAGGATATCATCAGTTTTGGCTTCTGACTCAATTCGTGGCCAATTGGAAGAAACAAGGGCAAGTTCTACATAGGATATAGATTTTGGTAATGGTAAACAATGACTAGTTTCAGTATTCATTGTACAAATCTTTTTTTGATACCAAGGGGATGGTGGGATTCGAATCCGGGACTATTTCACTGTACAAATCTTGGCTTCTTTTATTTGACCGAATGTTTAAAAATTATTATCCTTTCTTCTCTCTGCAACCTGTTGACCTTGAACATCTTTCGTGTGTTTTTGCGTGTCGTGGGGCTGCCATAAACTTCGCAAAGGTTTGCCATGTTTGGGCTTGTGTTTGTGCTCTGGACAGCACTAGTGAGCTTTTTCCCTTGCCTTTTCAATTTTTCTTCTGTTTTAAAGTTCAGAAAAAAAAAAAAATCTTCTGTTTTAGCAGCAAGCGGCTTGCTGACGAGGTCATCAATTCATGCTCAAGTTTGCCTTCCTACAAGCATGAGCCGAGAAAAACTCAATAAGCCACGAGCCAGCTTGCTGAGTTTATTGACTCACATGTTTACGCTACCATGGAACTCCTCATCTTTGGACGGTAACACTTAATTTTTTCCTTTTTTCATTTCCACCCCCCCTTTTTTTTTTTTGGTTGGTTTGTGGGGGGGGGGGGGGGGGCGCC
>CAVNYN010205961.1:0-33473 GCA_963692815.1 Nyctanthes arbor-tristis | reverse complement strand
TAAGAATTAAGTACTTATTTTTAGTTCTTTCTCCATCGTGCAATGCAAACATCCCACGTGTATATAATGTGCTTGCTTTTTCTTTTTTCTTTTTTTTTCCCTCCTTTTTTGGGTTTTTTCTTGTAATTATTATTGTGCAGTTTGAGCAAAAAGTATCAGCAGTTGGATGTTACATGAATCAACACAAGGGTACCACAAAAGAGGAGGCGTTTGCAGCAATTGAGGAACAAGTTACCAATGCTTGGAAAGATGTAAACAAAGAATGTCTTTGTCCAACCGATAACATGCCGATGGCCTTTCTCAAGCGAGTATTTGTCAACCTTGCGTGCGTTTCACATAACATGTACAAAGACATTGATGAGTACACGCATTCTCGAAGCAAGTTAAAAGACATGATAACTTTGATGTTGGTTCAACCCGTGACAATACCATCAAATTGGCTGACCTTTGTAATAATTGAAAAATAGCGCATTCATACGGAACTCTTCCTTGCAACTTTCAAATTTTTAAAGACTACTATGTGTGACGTATGTGATATATTTAAAATTTGGTAATAAGATCATCTTCTATTATTGTTTTTATTATATATATATATTAACATTCCTTCATCAACGGATATATATAATATAGTTGCATCAGAAAACTCCATCATACTAAAAGGTAAAATTTGTTTAATTGATATAAATAAATGATGGAAATTTGTAGGCATGAGCTAGAATCTAACTTCTAGAATATAGATTTTAGAACCTGGAGTTTCGCGATGCAAAAGTCAGGATCCGCCATCAATGGAATGAAGATGATATTTATGGAAATTTCTCTTATATTTGTATACAAAATAGTATATAGCTTTTCCTTTTTTTTCCCCTAATTATTTTTTTTTTTAAAGATCAAAAGAGGCTTCTTACTATTTAGAAGGAAAACAAAGTACGGAAAGCCAAAGAGGAAAGCCACAGAAACTGAAAGGAAGGATCCTACCGACGCTCTTCCGATCTGCTACTTTGTTCTATTTGAGGGAAGAGGTCCAAGTTGACAACCAGGCGATTCTCCTAAACCTTAGACCTTGGGGGGCAGAAATGAGCTAGTGATTGCACGTTGGCTTCTTTGGCACTACTGGGTGGTTGCAATTTGAACCAGTCATTAAAAGCAAAACCAAATAGTCAAGAAAGATCATTAATGAACAAGAACTGACACAAGGGCTTCCAGGACACAAGTGTAAATGAAAATGACAGAATGAACAGAGAAGTATTAAAAAAAATAAAAATAAAATAAAAATAAAGAAGAAAGAGAGAAATCAAAAACCTGAAAGGTCAAATCTGCCTAACTCGCGCTGTAGGAGTGTCATTAGAATCCAAAATCAAGATCGCTCTGCCTTTACTAGAGATGTCAAGAGGTTTTAAGAAACAAGAACTTTTCCTTCGAAGGCTTTCGTTGGCAAAGAAATCCGCTGCCTTGTTCCCTTCCCTGTAAGTATGTTGGACAAGGATACTATCCTCTCTGTAGAGATTTCGAATTTTCCTAATGTCATCTTGGATTTTCCAAGGCCCTTTTCTGACTCTGTTGACACAATCAACAGCAATGGAAGAGTCACTCTCAAGGCATTGAATCTGAGTTCCTTTTTCTCTACACAACTGAACACCAATTAACATGGCTTTAGTTTCAGCTTGCAAAATAGAACCATGTCCCAAAAGTTCCTCAAAGGCAAAGATGATGCTGCCATTTGAGTCTCTAACCACACCTCCAGCAGCACATTCCCAATTCCTCACTTAATAAACACCATCAGTATTTAGTTTAAGACAGCCATCTGGCGGTTTCTTCCATCTCACAATCAAGACAGGTTTTGGTTTCCATCCTCTATCTTTAATAAAATGTTGTTGAAGATTTTCCTTTTGATGCAAAATTCTCTTTAGTTTTGCCTGCTTGATCCAAAATAGAGATGCTATTCTCAATTTTCCCAATGTATCTCTGTTGTTCATGGCTTTGCCACTGTGCTTAGCCTCATTCCTAGCCAACCAAATATACCAGAAAATGAAGAGAGGAAGAACAGAAAGAAGTTGCCCAGGAGAGACCTTTTTAAAACCAATAAACCGGTGCAACACCACCTGATTAGGACATGAAGCATTAGCTTCTTTGATTCCACAAATGCCAGAAAAATATCTCCAGACTGCCTTAGCCACTTTGCCAATGATAAATAAATGGCTTATTTTCTATGGTGATAGAAGGGAGTAGAAAGCTTAGGTGGATGATGATGGCTAGGACAGTAGTCCCCCAAAATTCTGCCCAACAGAACCCCCAGCCCGGCGTGTGCTCTTCCGATCAGGCCCGTAGTTTTTAAAAAAAGAAAAAATCCAAACTACCCCCTACACCCACCCAGCCCAAAATATTAATAATATTTTATTAGTAAAACTTAATGGATTTTTATGTGTGTTTTATTTAAGTACCACAACTCTTAATTTAATGGTTTGAACAAGTGTTGGAAAATGCAAAAGTGAAAAAGTGCCGGCAAATGGAAAAGTGCCGTCACTTTTATTTAAGTGATGGAATTTGTATGTGTGCTTTTATTTATTGTTATGTCGTGAAATTCCATCACATGTTTGCATTTTCTGGCACTTATTTGAACCATTAAATTAAGAGTTATGCTAATTAAATAAAAGCATACATAAAAATTCTAATAATGACACATAGCATAATCTTATTTTTCAATATATCACATCACATTTAGAGCATCTCCAATGCCCATGGTCCTTGGTGAAAATCTTACAAGAGAAAGACACAAAAAATTTGAATTGTCCCATATGTTTTCTATTTTATTTTAATTTCTTTTTTGTTTTAATAACTTTTCTCTCATTTAAGACCACTTTTTTCTCACTTTTCCTCTCTCGTATCTTGTGTAAGATCTAAATCTAGATCTTCACCCAATGCCTCAATAGACCTTAATACTACTATTTTATTATTATTTTTGAATTTCTATCTATCTCTATCCTCTTTTTCACTTTTCCCTCTCTTTTTTTCCTACACCTCTTTCTATCAACATTCAATGAAAATGAGAAATTCTAGGGTGATATGAAAATGAGACATTCTTATGTGGCACACTTGTATTGAATAATGAAAAAGTAGCCATGTAATTATCACCCAATGAATGTATGCCACATGAGAATATCACCTAATAATGTCTCATTTTCATGTCCTCCTAGAATTGCTCAATTAAAATAATTAATTTCTCTCTATCTCTCTACTCTACACCATCTAAAACTTGGACTACCCTATTAGAGATGCTCTTATCCATCCAAAACTTGGACTACCCTATTAGAGATGCTCTTATATCAACATTAATCACGTAAGACACGTAGAAGTTTTATCAGTTTTTTGTCTATTTTTTATCCAACTAAAATTATTCATAAATTAAACTTAGGATTTGTTTGGTTTCTTTTATTTTGTCCATTTATAAATTCACCTAACATATTTTGACTGTTGATTTGACAACTACTCAACAATCACTACACATTTTAAATTACAATTAAATCTCTACAACTCATTTTTACTCATTATAAATTTTTTTTTTAATTTGATTTTATAAATCTAACCAAACGGGCCCTTTTTAATGAGTTTTTAAATAAAATTTTATTAAGTTTCAAGTTTTGCAAATCAAATATTATTAATATTTTGAGCGTGGGCGGGTGTAGGGGGTAGTTTGGATTTTTTCTTTTTTAAAAAACTGCGGGGCCGATAGAACTTTGGTAGGCGGGGGGTTATGTGGACTTTTGGTCTGAATTTTGGTGGACTACTATCCTAGTCATCACCATCCACCTAAGCTTTCTACTTCCTTCTATGGTGAGATCGGAAGAGCACACGTGCTTTAGGACACCTTAGAAAATCCTAAATAGGGAATGGAAATATACTGATATTCTTGGGGACAGTGTTATTCCAAACAATTTTCCATATTCATTGCAAATTTTGCTTTAGCCTGATATGCTCCCAAACTCTAGCAACTTCAAAGGCTCCATTGTTAGATAGGGTCCAAAAAACTTCATCATCATCCTTTGTCAAGCATATTTGACTGATTCTTTGCACTTCCCTGTCATCAAAGATTTGTATCAGTTTTTGAATATCCCAAACTCCATTTGTAATGAAATGTTTGACTCTAGGATTCTTGTCACAAACAGAAAATAGATCATGGTATTTCAAGGCCAAACTTTCTTCTCACATCCATTTATCCTGCCAAAAGAAGGTGTTTTCCTCCCTTCCCACCTTTCTTCTCCCATCCATTTATCCTGCCAAAAGAAGGTGTTTTCCTCCTTTCCCACAGTCCAAGAGATGAACTATTCACAATCCTTTGCCTCTCTCTCTTCATCATCTTCCAAATGACAGAATCTCTAGGCTTTATGCTAATATCCATAGGGTGTTTCCCTTTACAATACTTACTTTCCATAGCCTTAGCCCAAAGAGTAACCCCTTCCCTGAATTTCCACCATAGTTTGATACTAAAGCTTTGCATCATGTCTTCCAGTCTCCTCACACCTATACCTCATTCAAGCTTTGGCATGCAAAGACTAACCCATTTAGCCCAATGGGTAGACCTACGATTACACATATCACCCCAAAAAAAAGTTTGCAATGATCTTTTCCACCTCTTTCAGAACTTGTATGGGTGCTTGGAGAACTTGCAGAGAGTAGGTAGGGATAGCAGCAAGCACACTTTGGAACAGAATCATTCTCCCTCTTTGGGACAACAATTTCTTTTCCCATGATGCAGCAAGACCCCTTATCTTATCCACAATCAAAAAGGAAGATCATTTTCCTACCTCTAAAGAGAGGTACCCCAAGGTATTCCACAACCAAATTTCGCTGCTTAAAATTCACGATCTTCACAATGTTAGCCTTAGCAGTCCTGCCAGCTCTTTCATCAATAATGAAGCCACTCTTTTTCCATTCACATGTTGTCCTGAGGAAAGTGGAAACTATTCCAGCAGGTTATTTGTAGCTCTAATAGCTCTATTGTTACCATTGCAAGAAATGATGAGGTCATCAACAAAAATAAGATGAGACACGAGACAATTCCCCCCATATGAGTATCTCCATTTGGGCTTCTCTTCCAACATTCTATTAATATTCCTAGAGAGAACCTCTGAGGCAATAATGAAGAGTCAAGCTGACATTGGATCCCCCTGCCTAAGGCCTCTTGTGGATCTAAGGAAACCAGTGAGGGAGCCATTGAAAATGACAGAAAACCAGCATCGAGATATACATCTCAATACCATGTCAATCCATCTATGGCCAAAACCCAATCTGGCCAACACTCTCTGGAGGAAAGACCATTCAATCCTATCATCGGCCCTCTCCATGTCAATTTTCAGCACAACATTTCTCCTATGCACTTTCCTATTTAGTAGGTATGCCATCTTTTGAGCATGGAGGATATTATCAGCAATACCCATGTGTGTCACAAAGCCATTTTGATTAGGAGATATAATTTTACGCAACAATTTGGATAACCTTTCATTTATGATCTTGGCCACTAACTTATTAAATACAGTGCATAGGCTAATGGGTCTATAATCATTCCATTGTTTAGGTTGCTCAGTTTTAGGAATTAGGAAAATAGTTGTGCTAGTAAAACCCCTATGCATAAATTGTCCTTCAAAGATAGATCTAACTTCTTTGCAAACATAATGTCTAATGATGCACCAATAGCTTTGAAAGAAATGTGTACTAAATCCATCAGGCCCCGCTGCTTTATCCTTATTCATATGAAAAAACAGCTTTCTTCTCTTCTTCATTAGAGAATGACCTGAGAAGTTCCTTATTTTCCTCATCAGAAATAGATGGTTCCAAGCAATCGAAGATACCTTCTGGTTCCTGGCATTCAACAGCCTCAAACAGATTTCGAAAGTAGTTCACAACTAAATCTTTTATTCTTTGTTCATCGTCAATAACCTGGTCCTATTTTTGAATCCTATGTATCCAGTTTTTAATCCTTTTGCCTTTAACCCTAGCATGGAAGAATCTAGTATTATTGTCTCATTCTTTTAACCAATGAACTCCAGCCTTCTGTTTCCAAAAGGCTTCTTCATTAGCCAAAGCATTAAACAAGATGGCTTGGCCTCTATGAAGTCCCGCTCTAACACTGGCAGACTGTTCTTCATTATAAGATTTTCGAAGCCTATCCATCACCTCTTCATCTTCCTTTACTTTAGAAAAAATATTTCCAAAGCACTCCTTATTCCAGCTCTTTAGGACCTGTTTCAAATTCACAAGCTTGCTCACCCAGATCCTATTTCCTTTAATAGGAACCTCTCATGGTCTTTTAACCATTTCCAAGAATGAAGGATGTCTAGTCCAAGCATTAATAAACCTAAAGGATGACAGGTCTCTATATTCATTTAAGATTCTTTCAATAAACAAGGGACATTGGTCAGATCTACTACGATTCAGAACAGAAACTTTGACATCAACAGAGTAGATGAATTTAGCATTACCCAAGGCCCTATCCAATCTTTCCCACATCCTACCATTAGTCCATGTGAACCTGGCACTTCCATCACCCAGATTAGTAAGCTCACATGCATCAATCAGAAAAGTGTCCTCCTCCTAATCCTCTCATCACTTCTCTCAGAGGCCCCTTGAATACAAATGAAGTCCCAAGCAACAACCCAAGGACCACTAGAAATAGCAGCAAAATTTTTCAAGTTATCCCACAGTTCCCTTCTAGCAACATAGTTGTAACAAGCATAGACCGGGGAGAAAAAGAAAAATTTATTTTATTGCCTATCAAAAATCACAGTATGCACGCACTGGTTATCATTAAAAATCACTTCATAGTCCACTCTTTGCTTCCACATGATCCAAATGTGTCCATTTTTATTTGTTAAAGTGTTGACAAAACCAAGCATTATATCATAATCACCAATCTTACAAGCATCCACAAAGGGTTCAAGGATAGCAATAAGGTCAATTTTGTGCTTCCAAGCAAGAAAATCCAGCCTTCTTTGAGCATTATTTTTGCGATGCCTTGCACATTCCATATAAGATAATTAATCATATTGACGGTAAGCGAGTGTAACCAACTTTGCCTTTCTCATTTCTATCTACCTATATGTCGGATTCCTTTCAGCCAGACTCATACCCCGAGTCTTCACCTGAAATGTTGTGAAGATATTTCTTTTTCCCAAGAACATTGAAAATATCTCAATTCGCATTTCTCTGCAATCATATCCCAGTTTCCATTAAAGCCAGCTGGATAGCCATCATTGTTTCTTCATCAATATCTTCTGAAAGTTCACCAAGGATATGCTACGGATTTGGACTTTCTTCCTCTTGCAAAGTTAGCATATCTCTATCAAGACTAATGTTGAGATTCTTAGTCTATGCGCCGTCCTTACGCTGTTCGTCAGCCCAATCTTCACTTCTGTCCATCATTTTCTTTTGGGATTTTTACTTGTTACATTTGTAATAAATTATGAAAATACGCTCAATGTAACTATTTTGGTCTTGAGAGTAGTTATTGAAAATAAATTGTAAAAATACTTATTACACTATTAATTGTAATTTGTTATACTGATCGTATTCTTCCAAATAAAATGACCCAACATTTATAAATTGTCAATTAGAAATTAAAATAAGTATTTTGTTTAATTACAGGAGTCAATGAGTGTGCATTGACTAATTTCCACTTTCCACTTTCCACTTGGGGAATTGGCCGAATTGACCTTCAATGATGTTAAAATTGGTTGAGTGACCTTTGACCCAGAAAATCTTTTTAAAACTTAATTCAAAATAATATTATATCCAAAATTATCATCCACAATTATCATCATCAATTACATCCGTTTCTCTCTACACGACGCTCTTCCGATCTTCGACCTTTGCAAAAATACTTACATTAATAATATTTTGGAAAAAATTAAAAAAATGAGAAAACATTAAACAAAATACAAAAAATAATAATAATTAATGCACATACTAAAAATAAGACTCATAGCTTAATTAAAACTCCCTCATTATCTTTCATCTCTAATTATCGTCAATTACAACCGTCCTCTCCCGTCTCCTCAAACACTACGTCGACTTGTTCAACACCAAGAGCGGAATCAAAGGAGGAAAAACTTCTATTATTCAAATTATTACATATAATCTGCCTTTTCATTCCTCTTTCGACCTATGTAATTTACTATATTACTATGTAATTTATTACATATTATATTGTGTCATCGTTCAGGATATATTATTAATACATTGTGTCATTTTTTTCCTACCCATGTAATTTACTACATTACCATGTAATTTATTACACAATGTACATTACTGTGTAATTTATTACACATTATATGTGTCATCGTTTATAATATATTGTTGATACATTGTGTTGTTCTTTTTTCGACCCATGTAATTTATTATATTAACATGTAATTTAATGCACACACTAAAAATAAGACTCATACCTTAATTAAAACTTCCTCATTCTCTTTCAATTCTAATTATCGTTAGTTACAACCGTCCTCTCACACCTCCTCAAACAACACGTCGACTTCAACACCAAGAGCAGAATCAAAGGAGGAAAACTTCTATTCTTCGAAGTATTATATATAATCTGCTTTTTCATTCCTTTTTTAACTCATGTAATTCACTACATTAATATGTAATTTATTACACATTACATTTTATCATCGTTCATGATATACTGTTGACACATATATACTGTTGACACATTGTGTCATTTTTTTCCGACTCAAGTAATTTACTACATTACTATGTAATTTATTACACAACGTACATTACCGTGTAATTCATTACACATTACATCGTGTCATCGTTTATGATATATTGTTGATACATTGTGTCATTCTTTTCCGACCCATGTAATTTACTACATTACCATGTAATTTATTATACAATGTACACTACCGTGTAATTTATTACACATTACATTGTGTCATCATTCATGATATATTGTTGACACATTGTATCATTCTTTTTTTGACCCATGTAATTTACTCTATTACCATGTAATTTATTACACTTTACATTGTGCAATTTATTACACATTACATTACCAAGTACTTACATCATTGAACTAAAAAATTCCTGACACCATTACCAACATTACCAAGCTTGAGAGCTTCTCCATTCACGCCGCAGAATCCAAATGAGGAAGAATCAAGAGAGAGACAAAACCTTCAAATTAGGGATTATTATACACAAATATACATAAATGGCCGGTTACAAGGATGGAAACAAAATAATAATAATAATAATCTATATATTAATAAAAAGATAAGTTTGTCTAGTACAGTTTTTCCCGCCACTAGCCTGGCGTTATAAGATTACTGGTGACATCACTTATGACGTCTCACTATCTTATTTTTCTTAATATTATTTCAATTTCCTGATTTTTATCCCTATCATATCTTTTTCTCTCTGTAATTGTATTTCCCTTATCCTTTTATCATATGTTGAATTGAAAATCTGAATAATTTCTTCTTGATTCCCTCTCTCTCTCTCTCTCTCTTATTATATCTCCATTATCCTTTCATCATATTTTGAATCGAAGATCTGAACTATTTCCTTTTAATTCTTTGTAATCGTAATTTATTTTTCTCTATTTTGTTTTTTTCTTTTTTTTTATTTTTTGTGTCCTGCTAATTTATTTTCTACCATTTTAAAGTTTGAATTAAAAATAATAATTCTGTTTTTTAATCTAATATATGTATTTTTTTATAGATTAAGCATATTGTCCTATATTCTTCTTAATTTTTTGTGCTTTGCTAATCGAGTTTCTTGTGTTTAAATTGCAAAGTTTTGATTGAGTGTGACGTTTGTGTTTAAATTGTAGGGTTTTGATTTAATGTTGTATGTTCTTCTACTGGCACGAGACTAGGAATTGGAATAGCCACGCATGATACATCATAGTATGGAGAAAGCACTCTCTTTTTGAAATCTGTTTGGATTAATCGCTCATCTAAAGCAATGTTAGTACCGTTCTTTTAGTTCTTATTTTATTTTATTTTTTTGAGATCGGAAGCTGTTGATCTATCCAAGATGTCTTCTGGCTGGTGAGTAGTAGTGAGTTTGTATATCTTCATCCTAAACACAGGTTCTACTCATATAATTCACAATTCTGATATACATTACTTTTTATTATTTTACAACTAAATTAGATTAATGTTGTGTATTTCTATCCATTAATGACAATATATGCTTTTTTCAATTGGCAAATGTTAAGAGACTAATGGGTTTAAAATTTAGCAACAAACTGGCTTTAGAAATATGTAGATGAAGAATATGGATGAGGTAATGTATGTAGTTGTTTGTATTGGATGATCTATACACAAAGTAGTGGTAAATCATCAAGAATTTTTATTTTGCTACAATCTAAACCACTATTCTTGGGGTCTACTAAAAGAAGCTTCATCCCTGGCTATAGCTTTGGAAAAAGGAAAGATTCATTACAATCAGTAGAACGGTAGGAGGTGACTGGAATAATCATTATGTCCTATCTAGAATACGTAGATGATAAATGACCTTCAAAGTGTGTATACATTCTAAAAATAAGCCACATTAAGTTTTTGGTTTTCGGGATTATGGTTACCTAGCAATTAGTAAATGCTGATTATATATTTTGGAAAAAAGTCATAATTGATTGATGAAGATTGCTTAGGTAATTCTCTCTTTTGTTTAAAATTTTACAAATACACACCCATTAAATTTTAAAAATAGCATGTAAGAGGCCTTATTAAACTCGAACTGAATCAAAGCAATAAAACTATTTTCTACCACAAAAGAGACTTTTTTAAACTTGACCAAGTATGTTGGTGTCTTATTATTTAAGTACTACTTTGATGCTGTTAGAATTTCATATATATAACTGTTGTTCTTTCTGTGCAACGTACGGGCGAGATATCTACTAGTAGTAATAGTAGTAGTAATAATAATAATAACAACAACAACAATAATAATAATAATAATAATAATAAAAGACGTTGAAGTCGACGTGGTGCGATATTCTTCCCCCCGATTGTTCATATGAAATTATTAGAAGTTTTTCCTCCTTCGATTCTACTCTTGGTGTCGAAGTTGACGTGGTATTTGGGGAGATGAAGAAGACGGTTGTAACTGATGATAATTTGACATGAAAGAGAATGTGGGAGTTTTAATTAAGGTAGGAGTCTTATTTTTAGTATTTACATTGATTTTTTTAGGTAATTTGTTTAATGTTTTCCCCCTTTTTTTAAATTTTTTCCAAAATATTATTAATATAAGTATTTTTACAATTTGTATTCAATAACTACTACAAAAATCAAAATAATTATAATTGAGAGTATTAATCAAATTATAATAGTCAATGGATGGGTTTCGGCTAATTACCACTAATTATATATTGTACTGGTATTGCCGTTACCACATTTCATTACACTCAATGAAATTATCTAACTAGCAAATGTTCATCTATATATACCTCATGATCACATGCAAATGCAGGCCACCATTGAATTGAGAGCCCCCATAAGATTTCTTTAATTTCCAAAATTCGAAAAGAACATGCTAAAATCTGAGTTTTCTAGGGAGAGGGGAGGGAGAGTACCCAATGCGCCCCCTGATTCCCCCCAATCAGGGGGAGCCAAGTATATGGGTACTCTCCCCTAAGCCCTCTCCCTAGAAAGACTCGGATAAAATCATAAAATGAATACCTTGGCTCCCTTGAATTCCAACAACATGCAAAAATTGTGAATTCTCGGCGCTCCGTCACATATCATTCTTCCGTTTGAGAGGACTATTTCGTTGCATATAATACGCAAGTCACGGAGCATGATTACGCTGAAGAGTTCCGATGGGCAGGAGTTCCTGGTGGAGAAGTTAGTGGCTTTGGAGTTTCAGAACATCAAACATATTATTGAAGATGAACGCGAAGCCGATAACGCCATCTCCATTCCCAATGTTACCGGCAGAGATTCTGGAAAAGATCATCTGATTACTGCAGGAACCATGTTGACGAGAAGAAGAGCGATGACGACCTCAAGGAGTTGGACGCCGATTTCGTCAGAGTTGAACGGTCCATTCTCATCAACCTTTGTCAGGCTGCTCGGGGTATGAATATTAGTTCTCTTTTTGATCTCATTTGCCTTATTGCACGCTTGATGGAGGGTTTAACACTGCCTGAGATGCGGGAGATGCTCAACGTCAACATTGTGAATGACAGCACCATCGAAGAGGCAGAGGAGAAAAATCCGGAGAGAGTACCATTGGGCTTTTAATTAGAATATTGCAATCTTTTAGGCTGAAAAATTAAAATGTGGTACCATTGGGCTCTTAAGTAGAATATTGCAATCTTTTAATTAGTTGTGAAATCTAATTTTATTGTACTACGCGAAAGATGTAATTAAGCTGACATAACGTTGTCTCACAAAAAGGGAACACGTATAAATCTTTCAATTGTACTACTATTTATTCATTACCCTTTTTAATTTATTTATTCATTACCCTTTAATTTCATACAATATACACTAGCTAGTACAATACTAGTCTCAGTTTAGCGTCGTGCATCACGATACACCACATAAAAAGCCTCAATCATGCGACATGTCCCAATTCACACCACATGGCCAAATGTTTTTACTATTATATATTAACATTCCTTCATCAATGAATATTGTTGCATCAGAAAACTCCATCAAATAATTAAGCATCCTACTAAAAGGTAAACTTAATTGATATAAATAAATGATGGAAATTTGTTGTGTTGGCGTGAGCTAGAATCTGAATCCTAGGATATAGATTTTAGAACCTGGAGTTTCGTGATGCAAAAGTCAGGATCCGCCATCAATGGAATGAAGATGATATATATTTAATTATTTATGGAAACTTCTCTTATATTTGGAGTACAAAATAGTATATATATATATATATAGCGTTTCCTTCATTGCATGATTATTATTTCCATTGTAACTCATATATACATAATCATATATATTGAGAGGAAAATTTTCAAGCAATTCCTGAAAGTTTTGTTAAAAAACTTGCCACCTCATGTGACGTACTTAGATGCGCGCTACGTGTATATTTCAAACATAAACCATGTGTATTTTAAATCCACATGACATGCATCTATGCATGCCACATGAGAAGGAAGTTTTTTAACAAAACTTTCAGGAAGTGCTTTAAAGGTTCAGTGAGTAATTATATATAATGGAAAATGGAAAATTCTATTGGTACACAAATTGTACAAATAAAAACACATGTGGCCCAAAGATAACCACTAATGAAAAAGTAATGTGATACTTGAGTTAACTAGACTTGCAAGTGTAACAAAACAACTATTGTCCTCATCCCGAGGGGAAGAACCCAGAAAGTCTTATGAAATACTGCCCTATATTAGCTTATTCAATACTCTATATTAATTTTTTGAACTATTTCCATACATACTTCTTAGCATTTTTTATTTCAAAAATATTGTATAACATACCATGTTACATGTGTAACAATGTATGTTATTCTGTTTTTACATTTTTATTATTTTTTTCTTTTTAGTTAATAATTTTTAAATCCCTTCATCCCCCCCAAACAAACCTCCCCCAGCCGGTTTCGGCGGCGGCCACCTCCTGGCTGTCAAAATCCAACTACCAGAATTTTTTTAATTTTTCTTTCTTTTTTATTTTATTTTTTTCATTTTTCTTTGTAATTTTATTTCTTTTCTCTTTTTTTTTTTCTTTTTCTCTATATTCTTTTTTCATGTTTCTTTTCCTTTTTAAATTAAATTCATATATCATAAATTGTTAAACGTTTTAATTCATACAAATGATGCTACAATGTTTTTAAATTCATATAACACGGTATGTTACATAACATAATTTGTATAACATAAATTCAAAAGTAACAAACCTTGTTATGCATGTAATAGGCATTGTTACACACATAATATAAACTTTATCACATGTAGCCCGATTTGTTACACAAATAACACATTTTTTATCATACAACTACCTCGAAATTTTAATCCAAACATTGAGAAATAGGGTATGTCAAACTTCTTAATTAACTCACGTAACATAAATTTTTAGCACATAAAATAACTTGTTGTACACATAATGCACCTTGTTTCATACATAATATAATTTTTCACACAAAAAATGTAACATTGTTACACAAATAACATAGACTATTACACACATAACATACTTATTACACATGTAACACGACTTGTTATACACATAGCATAAATTGTTACACACGTAACAAACATTGTAATGCACACAATAACATAAATTGCTGCACACAATAACATAGATTGCTGCACACATTAGATATAACACATATTGTTTAACATGTTACACATTTTGTTATAAAACATAACGAATCTTATTATAAAACATTGAGAAACATGGTCGCTAGAAAAGAAAAAAGGGTAAAAAAAAAGAGAGAGAGAGAGAAAAGAAAAAATTAAAAATGAAGAAAAGAAAAAGAAATAAAAATGGAAAGGGGAAAATAAAAAGGGAAAAATAAAGAAAAAACAGCAACAACAAAAAAAAAAAAAAAAAAAGAGGATCCCGGCGAGGTCAATAAAAAAACGAAAAGGACAAAAAAAAAAAATAATTCACAGAAATCCAGCCAATCGTCGGCACTGGTGGCTAGCCAGAATTCAACGAGGCGGGTGTAGGTGTTGAAGGAGTAGGGGTTTTGGGGTTAAAAAAATTAAGTTAAATAATAAAATTAGTTTCCCTAATAAGTTTCTAAAAGTGGACGGTCAAACAAGGGTAATTTACACTTAACGTCCCCAAACTTTCAAGTATTTATAGATTATATCCCTAACATTCAATTCTACTTGTGTGGATTCCCAACCTATAAATTAAAGGTTGGAGACCTAATGTATAAACACTTGAAATGTTGGGGACATTAAGGGTAAATTACCACTCAAATAATTCTCAAAAATTTAGAAACACGAAATGCGCAAGAAAATTGTTATGGAAACATTTTTGTTATTTTATAATATTTTGATATTATTAGGAATAACAAATTAATTAATTAATTTATTTATTTATTTATTTTACCATAAAAATCCAAACCAAAAGATTCACGGCTTAAATAATACAAATCTGAGGGTTCATAGAATTCGCACGGATTCAGGAACACGACATGAGCGGGACCCGTCCAATTTCTATTGTCTAGGAAATTGCCAAAACAATTTTCTAGCCCATTTCGTGTTTCCGAATTTGTGCGAATTATCTGAGTCGTCCGATTTCTATTATCTGAGTTGTCAATTTTTTGTTTCGCAAGTTTGATAGTCCTCGTTCAAAGAAACGGATATAACTATCATATACGATATCTATTTTCAACTCATAATATATACTTTTGGGGTAGTTCGATAAGACGGATTCAACTAGTCATTACGCGACTGCTAATGAGGAATTTTTTGCGTTTGAATCCATTTGATTTGCTTATTTTGTATTTTTATTTTATGTTGAATCAATATTTGTTTTTATGCCTCTTTGCTAGTATAGTTTTTTATAGAGTCTGTAAATCTATTTAGACATCTATTTAAACACTTCTACTGATTTAGTATTTGATTGGATTAGAATTCAGATGATACATCATTTTCTGAGTAGCAACTGAAGTTCTTTGAGTTATTTTCTTGTATACGTAGTTATACATTCATTTGTTTTTAATCACTTCCAAATAGTTTTTTCACTTCCAATGCACAGGCGAAACACTAGTACTTATGATTCAAATATATTCACACATCCTCAAGATAAATCATATTTTTCAAAACTAAATAAAGACTGTTTGGAATTGTTGTTGAATGCCCAACTTTTATTTTATTTTAGAAGCACAGCTGATAAAAGTGTTTAGTAAATTTTAGAAAAAGTGATTATTGGAAAAGCAATAACATCCTCCAACATATTTTGGAAAGTAGCAGAAAGTTAATTTCTCAACTTTTACTTTTCATTTCTCCAATTAATAATAGGGTAATTATATTACCACTACATTATTTATTACACCACATTTCTTTTATTTGCTTAAAATCCTTTAATCAATTTACATTAATACCCTTACTTTATTATTATTTGACAATTTTTTTTTGCTTCTTCCACCTCATTCACTTTCCCCCTCAATCACCTCCATCGCAATTCTTTTGTGTCTACAATTCGAATAGATTCCTTGCTCTTATTTTCTTCCGTTCACAGCCCATTTTTGATCAATTGTGATCACTTTTTTACTCTCTCTCTCTCTCTCTCTCCATGAAACTCAATATAACCACTGATATTATTCTTTAATTTTTCTTTTATTTCGCCGATAATCAAAGTTGATATCACCTTATGAAAAATTATTCTCTTAACTTCAAATTTATAATCTTCCATAAGAAAACAATTGAAATTTGGGTGCTTGCAATGAAAATTATAAGACGATGGAATGAGTGGGTATGATTTTTATTTTCTCTGATAAAAAAAGAATTGATGCAATGATTGGGTAGGGTTTTTGAGTATTGAATGTCTTCTTGAATCATAATATGCGTTCAATGTTCAAGAATAATTTTAAAATCCAATATATGTAAAACTAAAAAAAGGTGTTGATGATTAATGCATGCATAAGAAATAACGAAATTTTAAGGAAATTGCAAAAAGTAAATGTCAAAATGAGTTTTCTGGACTTCGTTGATTGTCCCCCAGTTGTTTTAATGAATGAATTGGAAGACTTGAATGGTAATTGTGGTGTGCAGATTGTTTTGTTTTTTATTTTACTTTGTTTTTGTTTTCTTTCCACTTTTTTTTTATATAATTTGGACAAGGTTATTATAGTAAAATGATCGTCGTTTATTTATAAAAAACATACATGTAATTGTGGTGTAAACATAACGTGGTATGACAATAAAAAATCGATAGTGGCAATATAATTGCCCTTAATAATAATTAAATTATTGAATTTAACCCTTTATTTAATTTTTATACCTTTTGTTATATTAGATAAAGATACAGAAAATTTACAAACTATCTTATGAAATAATCTATTTTATCTAAATTTTCTCATTAAATTATGATTGTGCAATATATGTGTTTATTTTATTTTTTGTATATTTTTATTAATTAATTGATTTCAAATAATTTTTCCAACAAAAAAGATTTTGAATAAATTTCCACTTCCAATTATTCTTTGTCGAATTTTTGTTATTCTTTGTGAGATAGCATATTATCATTCATAAAAGAAAAAAAGGATAAGGATAGTAGGATACGATGTAATAATAAATAATGATTTAAACTGTGTACTTTTTAGTAAATATAAATTGTCACATCAATGAAATAGTTAAATTTTACCAAACACTTAAGAACTGTTTTTAGACCTATAGCAATTTTTAAAGGTTTGACAAATACTAAACTAATTCTTCTCGTAGTAGTTTTTTTATCCAACACAACAAAAGCTACTTATTGGAGAAGTTCTAGCAATATTAAACTAAGCCAAAGTCAAAAGTATGTTATCCACAAATATTCTTAATCTATAACTCCTAATCTCAAACGTCTTCTTTGGAAGATGATAACATGTGATCTACAAAATTTCCAAATGTCCATGAATACAAATATAGTTGACATTGTATAATTTCCGATGAATACTCAATGTTGAGAATACAAATTTATCATAAATTCATCGTCACGATTCCAAAACATAATTCCAAGCAATTAAGCAAAGTAGTTCAACGTCACATCAAAATTCAATATCCATGCTTTATGCCTCAAGATTATCTCAACTATATTATCTTGGGTAATTGGCGTAAAAGGTCCCTACGTTTAGATATTATTGTGCAAATGGTCCCTATTTTTGATTTTTTTGCAATTTCATCCCACCTTCATATTTCTTTTGCACAATCCATCCTACATATAGTTTGTCTCTAATTTCCCCCATTTTCAAAAAGGCATTTTTGTCTATTCATGGTAAAAAAATCTATAGATAAATCAAACAATATTCCAAAGTTAATTAGCAATATTAAAAAAATAGTTATTTTTAATATTTTCAATAACGCAAATTATTTAATTAGTTTTCAACAATAATAATTATTTAGGGAATTTATTTGTAATTTTTTTTAAAATTTTGAATTATGTTTGGACAAAAAGGCCCTTTTGAAAATGGAGAATATTAAAGACAAATTGATATAAAGATGAATTATGTAAAAGAAATATGAAGGTGTGGATGAAATTGCCAAAAAATCAAATGTAGGTATCATTTCCATGATAACGTTCAAAGGTAAAGACCTTTTGCTCCAATTACCCATACCCATATTCTCTTTCTACAAAGTCTTATATTTCTTTCATCTGGTCATGCCATTTATGCAAAATTCAATTCTAGGAAGTCCAGTCCGTGGGTTTCTAATCTCTTTTAGTTAAACTCGATGACTTGAAAAATAGTTAATTTCACATATCGTCTCTAACCTTTAGGGTTAATATCGGTTGGGTCTCTAATATTTTTTTCAACCCGCTGAGTCCCCAACCTTTCTTTAATTCACATATATGGCCCTTTTTTTTTTAATTTTATGTTATATTTTTATATTTTAAAACTTTTTGTTTTTTAATTTAACATAGATAAGGGATACAATAGTAATTTAATAGAGTTAATGGAAAAGTTGACGAAAATCATCAAAAAGGACCGTATGTATGAATTAATGAAAGGTTGGGGACCCAACTGATTGAAAAAAAAAGGTTAAAGACACAACCGATACTAACACTAAAGGTGGGTTAATTTCACTTATAGTCCCCAAACTTTCACATTTGACACAAATTTATCCCCGTTCTTTTTTTTTCATTTGATGAGTCCTCAATCTTAGCTGAAATCCTTCCATTCGTTCCCGTTAATGACTGCCATCCAAAATTTCTGTTAAACGAGAGCGTGTGGCACAAACCTCCAACCCTCCAGGGCATTATTGGTAATTTAGAGTAGGGAGTGCACATGGTTTTACCATTCTCATTTTACATCCCCTATTGATTACTGTTTTCACAATTTACATCTCCATATTAACGAGCATGGTAAATCTGATATCCATATTCTTTCGATGATGGCGATACTCTCATCCCCAATAGTTTATGCATCTACTTGTAAGATCCCCAACAATTGAGTTTGTTGACATCAAACTTTGCCTTCGACTCAACAAACAATATTTGTTTACGCATGAAACTCGTATATGAATTTATTCGAGCAATAAATGTTAGAGCCAAAAGAATGTTTGTACTGGTGAAGAGAGTAAATACGAAGAAAATAAGTGTGGAATTTCAGGGAAAGGAACCCTTCTTTCAATGTTTTTGCCTCTATTTATAGCAAGTATTTGCATGAATATAATGATTATATGTAATTATTGCAGGCCCACAGTAGTGGCACGTGGGTCACATTAGTTGGGATTAAGCCATCACTTTTTCATTGATGGCTGCCTAAACTCTGCATTGGGCAGGTAACCACAGCTTTCGCATTTAATGTTGAAGTCTCATTAGCAGTAAATGATAAGGTTTTGCACGTGGGTTTGCAAATTGATGTCTAGCTAGCGCTTTTACGGGACATGGCCTTTCGACCTTATGAGTGTAGCGAGCTAGACGATAAGGGCCCAGAATTGACTGACGGAGATCAGGTCTCTAGGTCACTGAGGTCAGGGTTAATGTCACTTATAATCCCCAACAAACTCAATTGTTGGGGGATCTTGACGTGTAAATGCATAAATTATTAGGGATGAGACTATCGCCATCATCAAAAGAATATAGATATTAGGTTTACCATGCTTGTTAATCTGGGGATGTAAATTGTGAAAATAGTAATCAATAGGGGACGTAAAATGAGAATGACAAAACCATGTGCACTCCCTACTCCAAATTACCATAATGCCCTGGACGGTTAGAGGTTTGTTCCACACGCGTTTGTTTAATGGAAATTTTTGACAAAAGTCATTAACGGGGACTAATGGAAGGATTTCAGGATTGGGGACTCACCAGATTGAAAAAAAGAATTGGGATAAATTTCTGTCAAACGTGAAAGTTTGGAGACTATAAGAGCATCTCTAATGCTCAGTGTCTACTTTGAATGTCCAAGAAAGAAGTGAGAGACACACACAAAAAATTTAAACTGTCCCACATGTTTCCTTTTTTTTAATTTTCATTTTCCTTTAATCATTTTTCTCTCATTTACACTACTTTTTCGTCACTTTTCCTCTCTCATATCCCGTGTAAGATGTATTTTAGACCCTCATTCAAGACTTTACTATTACAATTTTATCATTATTTTTGAATTTCTATTTATCACTCTCTTCTTTTTCACTTTTCCCTTTCTTTTTTTTCATACACCTCTTTCCACCAACATACAATTAAAATAATCATCTTCTTTCTCTCACTTATTCACCACCCAAAAGCCAAAACCACCGATTGGAGATGCTCTAAGTGACATTAACCCAAAATTTAATGCTAGCTCAAACTCAATTGAAAACATATAATCTCAATTCCTTCAATATTCTGACAACAGTATCATTTTCTGTATCCAAATTCATAAAATCTCATTTCCTGTAGCTGTGCATAAATTTTCTAAAACTCCAAAAATACACTCTTGAAATATTCTAATGCCGCATCAAAATCATAAGTCTCAAAAATCTTTCTGAAACTTGTACAATATATCTGAAATAAACTTTTCTTCAAATATAAACAGCTAGTAGCATCTGTAATCTCTAGTGCCGTATCAGATCATTTCTGTTAAATCTAAAACATAATTTCTTAAAGATATATATTTGCAACTTTTATCATATCTTATTGGAGATGAGCTACGTTAATAAATGATGCATTTGCTTCAAAAGAAATAATATATTACAAGAAAATAGTCAACAATAATAATATTTATGATTTACAACAGTTTTTTTTTCTTCCCTCTTTTTTTCCCCCTTAAAGAAATAGTACCAGGATCACACTCCACAAAAATTTAAGTACCCAACTAATAACAAGAAAAGTCTGTAACTAGATACGGTATGTATCACATAGTATGCCCTTGGTGTAGACTCCCAAAATAAAAACATCAAGCTAGCGTCCAGGAGTTGTATGCGCCTGCATCCATCTCTACGACACGTTAAGAGAGATTCACCAGTCTGTCTTTGTAAGTCCAAAGATGATAGCAACTGTGGCCAGAATAGCCTGCACGCGAACAATGTAATAGGCCGATGAATAAGGATGAAAAAAAGCATCGAGAATTAGTAGACGACAAAGTGCATCTCTTTTGGTGTCTCCAATTGCAAAACAGTAAAAGAGATTTTGAATTTGAACAATGCATCAGCAGAGTGAAATAACACTAAAAAACTTTGCCTTTACAGCATATCTAGTAGAGGACTCAATAGCACTAGACAAAGTCAGAGTATCAAAATATTTTCCGAGCTTTGTCCAAGATTGTAAACCAAACATTGAAAGAGAGCGGTGTACTTTCTTTCGACATGAAGTTCTCTTCAGAGGATATTTCATCGTCAAGAAAATGACCCGCATAATAATGAAATTGAAGCCCATTAAGTCAGTTTTTGTGAGAGAAACGGGATAAGTTCAATAGAAAAAATAGAGAGGACTACTTACAGCAATGGTGCTTGCAACGTATCCAGGTTTCTCGCGAGGATCAATTCTGGAGCAGATCAGAATTACTGCTGCAACATACCATGGGATTGCAGCAAGGAAAAACCCAATAATAAACCTTCAAAAAGAACAAGTAGCTCTGTAACTGGTCGTGAAATGAATAAGCAGTTTATAGCAATATACGGCAATGTCATATGCAAGACAATTGAAGACAATGAAAGTTAGTGAGATTATTAAGATAAATTCTTCCCGGAAGCTTAACGAAAGAATGTCTAGAATAACATCAACGAGGAACTAGTTAAGCAAGTAATGTTATGAAAGAAATATTTTTTAAGATTTACAAAATTCCAGAGATGAGAGATCTGCATTTGTTTACACACAAAAATACAATTAACATATTGCAAGAACAATAATTGAAGAGAAGATACAGAGGAAAGAAAATGGGAAAACATTACTGCATCAGACTCCAAACCTTCACAGACCGGATAAGCTAGGAAGACGGACAAGAAAATGAAACAGAGAATTTCTTTCATGTGAGTGATTCAGCAGCACCAACAAGAAAACCACATCTCTTTCTCAGGAAATAAATTTAGCTATTGAGCAAACCTAAACTTCAGCCATTTGATGGCTTTACTCTTGTGCTAACTTCTTCCATTTTAAGATTTTGTCTAGACTAGATTTCCATACTTACGATAAACTGTCCATCTGGTAATGGAAGCCAAAAAAATTGAATGCCCCTGCCTCTAGCAAAGAGAACAACAGTCCACAACAATATAGGCCAACTTGATGATGAACAACTGAAAACACGAGCACCGACCCCCAATATATATAGCCAAAAGCTAATATGTTAACCAAATTTAACTATAGAAAAGGGGGAGAACAAAACAGTGGCTTACAGGAACCAGCCACAGCCAATACCACAGCAGGGAAGACGACGCTCCCTTACAGGCCTTCCTTCGGCAGCATAACCTGGAATCGCATCGAAATTATGCATATGGAAATCAAACATAGAAAATCACTCAACTCTTGCATAGGTTATCCATGTTGGGAGAAAGGAAACATGAACTCATCTTTGATTTCTACAATTTCTAACCGCAACTGTATAGCCAACATAATTGAGTTTCCGAAACGGGACGACTCAAAATTCCGGCAAGAGATAAATGATGAATGCTACTTATGATCCCTCCGTCCAAAAACACAACAATCTTTCTTCAATAAAGAGAACCTAAATCCCAATTCCTAGTAAATCCAGTCTCTCATTTTGTACAAGATTAGAATTTTTTTTTTTTAAGTCAGCTATAAAAACCACAATTACCTAAAAAATCCAGAGTGACATAACACAGAGAAATGAATTAGGCTGCTTGGTAATTTTCCTTATACACATTTTTGTCTACTGATCAGCAAAATCAAGATATAAACTCGCGTTGACTCACAAATACTAGCCAATCTTTTCTTGCTAGAAAAATCACATACCTGGGACGGCTTGATAACCATGAGCATAATAGTGGCCTTGTGGCGGTGGAGCTCCGGTGGCGCCAGGCGGCGGCACAGGCTGAGGGAAGCCCATCACTGCTGGAGGGGGGTAATTGGCGACCCCCTGAAATGTTCCATACAGTTGCTGCGGTGGTGGTGGCTGATCTTGATCGGGGTGGTGGTGTTGACTCTGCTCCTTTTCTTTGCTCATTCTCGTTGATCTCTCTGTTTCTTTATCCTTTCAAGAAAAGTTCAACAATCCCAAAAGATTTGATGCGAGAATTCAGAGAAATTCATCTATCTTTGATTTCTCAAGTCAAATGATTGGCTGTGAAATTCGCTAAATTGGCAAATTTGCCCCCCAGATTCCCAGAACCATATTAGGGCCCAGGATTTTGGAAGTTGCAACATTTCACTAAGATCACTAAAACTAAATTTTTCATCCGTGCAATGCACGAGGTAGTGATCTAGTAAAAATATTATACTTTAAAAGTAATATAATAGGAGTTAATGTCTGATGTCATAAAATAGATATAAAAAATATAACTTGCACAAATGAGATGTGGATTGTACAATAGTAAATAGTATGTAATAGCAAACGTATGCGAATAATAAGCAAACACTGATACTTATTGTATATAATTAGGAAAACCATCTAAAAATACAGTTTAATAAGAACTATGATAACCTAAATAAAAAAATAAACTGATAACAATATTGATTCATCAACAATAAACAACGTAAAGCTATTACAAAATATTTTTATAATTGAAAAAGGCACAAAGAATTATTTGAGATAATCATCCAAAATTAACATTAGTATTCAATAAAAAATAATCACCAAGCTCGAGTAATCATCTTGTAATATTTTTTGTTTGACATTTTATTGTTTACCTATCTACACGAAAGTAGAGATTTAGTGGCCTAGAAAAACAACCACTATATGCATATTGAAATGAGTGGAAATTAGAAATCCCAACCCCTATTCGAAAGTAATAAAAATCTAACACTATTATTAGTTTAGCCCAAAATAACTACAGGTGTGGGCATCACTCCACATATTTGTCCAGTGAGTGATTAGATTCTAATGCAAACACACGTTAATGTGTGGAGTGATTGATAATTCAATAAGTGAATGACTTAAGCAGTGTCGGTGTTAAATTAGATTTCAATTTTTTAACCAAAAAAGATTGGTATCCTTTATTTATTAAATAATTTTGGTAGCTTCCTATGTAATGCATTTAAGATAAATTCTTTTACTGATAGATAGATATCCAGATTATTGTCTAATAACTAAATCAACCAATGCATGGAAAAGAATACCAACGAATTACAATAGCAAAGCTGAACGGTTAAACTACTTTATTCATTTTTTATTTTTCATTTTTCATTTTTTGTGATCAATTGTATATAAATGCCACCATTGAGCCCCTTAAAATGCAATTGTTTGATAGAAAAGTAAGTGTAATAGTGCAAAAACTGTCTCAAATCACTCACCTTCTTCAATAATAAAAAGCAACTCTTTTAATCAATAGATTCTTAGTTGGTGTAGAATGTCTAAGAATTTTACAGTAGATTTTTGATTTATAAACAGACAAAATCCAAAAAAGATAAACAAAATCTATTAATTATAATTCAAAAAATCACAAAGTTCCACATTCTCAGGCTTATTTCTCGTCTGGATTGCTAACCCATGTTACGGGAAATAAGCCCTAATATGCAATATTTAAATTCATGTGCAATCGATAGCATAATTAGCATTTAAGTAAAAACCACAGTGAACGGTGAAAGGAGTCAAGGATTTCAAAGGGAAAATTAAAAGGAAAAAAAACAAACAAAAAAGGTGAATGTCGTTGCAAAACAGAAACCCAACTTGCAAAACGTGTTTTCACACTTAAAACCAAAATATTAAAACATGTAATTCAACAAAACATAGGAAAATAAATGAAAATCAATTATCAGATAAGTTGGTAATCATTATAAAAATAAGCACATACCAAAATAAAGCAATACTCAATCCAGAGCACACCAATATTTTGGTATATTGAATAAAGAAATCAGAAAAATATGCAATGAGAACGAAAATAGAAAACCTCAGTCCTATTGTCATTACAGCCGTAGTTTGATCCCTCTAGGATATGCTTTGTTAAATATTAGCAATATTATAACAACTAAGTAAAAAGTAAAAAGAGAATACTTTTATTATGAGCAATTTGAAGACTAAGGAGGGGAAAAAAGCTTCTATTAGCAAATAAAAATTGTATCACCACAATAGAACTGAGGTCCTTTATACATTGATCAAATGGTAAGGTACTCTAAAACCAAACCTGGAGCATAATAACAATTCATCTCAAGTTTTAATTTTTCTAAAGGAAATAAAAACAAAATCATCACAATAGGATTGAGGTCCTTTATACCTTGAATGTGGTTGCTCTATCTCAACCGAGGTAGAACTTAGTACAATTCCGCACCATTCTAGTATACTAACTGCAAAAATAAAAAAATAAAAAAGAAGAAAAAATCCATAAAACGTTAGTAACTATAATGCCAATATACAATTAACCATCAGATTAATTATATTTCTTCCAGTTCTATAACAACCATAGGCGGATTTAAGGGAGGGACTTTGCTGGGCTGCGGCCCAAGTCACTCCTGGTCCAAACATGATAAGAAAGTAAACAAAGGATTTGAAGATAAAATATAAATGAGCTCCAGTTTGTATCCACGTCTTTAAGCTTTAAATATTCTGAATACATAGCTTGACATGCTATGCATGAGATAAATGGATCGAGGACAGGTAAGTAGATTATGATACCATACATACCTATCATATTCGATATTTTCTACTGGTATTATTGGAAGATTATTAGTACTTTCAAATGCCAAGAGGTATGCTATGCCTACTCGTCAAGACATAATTTGAAATAGTTTGAACTATTTTTTATGTATAGATTTTTTATTTTTATTATTTAAGTATGAAGATAAATTGATGGATATTTTAAATTTACCGATTTAATGATTTACCATTGTTAAAAGGTTAGATTTTATAGTAAGTATTTACTTTTTGGCTTTTTGTAAGGGTTCTTTTCTCGTTAGTTAGCCATTAGCATGATAATGTAATAATTGCCTATATATTTGGAATATGAGAATTGATATTATAGTTTTTAATTGTTCTCTTATGTACAAGATTTTGAATTGTCATTTACTTAGTTATTTATTTATTTATTTTTTTTTTGTATTTTAGGCTTTAGCAAAGTATACCAAAGATGATGTCTAATTTGATTCCCGCCTTACAAAAGTAAGATTAGTGCCGTTAACTCACTAGGAAAAAAAACTTTTGCTTTATATGAATGTATTGTCTTGAATTTTTTAATTTACAAACCCTGTGGTCTAAATTCATGGATCCACCACTGATAATAACCAACAGAAATATATACTTTATTTTCTTGCAGAAAAAATATATGTACTTTATTTGGATAGGCAGCCATATGAAAAGGAAGAAGTCAGATGATATTGATATCATTCTAGAATATTGATAAAAAACCAATAGGCTTAATAGGATTTATAATTTATAATGCAAACAAAAGAATTACTTTTTTTTTTTTTAAATCTGTGTATACCAATTTTCTTGGACTTTCATTTAACTAACAACTAGTTATTTAAAGACCTTAGACTCCATCTCAACAAAGCTAGAAATTGTATCCAGAAATAAAGGAAAAAACCGTAAGCAATGTTTCAGTGAGGGAACAATAATTAGACAAAAGTAGAAAAAAAAGGTTTACATATAGGCCACCACGAACACATAAATCTTAAAGGATAATAGTAGTGCTTGAGGGAGGAGAAGGAATATCAAGCAGGTGTTGGATAACAACAAAGCCCTTTAGTAGAAGTAGAGCCCAATTATCTTATCTGACATATTAGTTATAGAGCCAGACATATTTTAAGCCAGAAAGATTTAATTCAATTGTACCAGAGAATTTCTTAATTGTGTCAAACAACTGTCATTTAATATATATATATATATATGAGCTAATTAATTGAATATTGATCATCTCATAAACAACAAAGCCCTTTAGTAGAAGTAGAGCCCAATTATCTTATCTGACATATTAGTTATAGAGCCAGACATATTTTAAGCCAGAAAGATTTAATTCAATTGTACCAGAGAATTTCTTAATTGTGCCAAACAACTGTCATTTAATATATATATATATATATATATATCTATATGAGCTAATTAATTGAATATTGATCATCTCATAATATATAGATCGTGGCATGAATTAACCCTTTTCTTCTTTTTTGGTTAATTTTCATTTTTTATCCTCAAAACAAATAATCACATCCACAAATTTCATGGAACTCGCATACTATACAAATCTCTACCATTCAACATCATCCGTTCTCTCTCTTATTTCTCATTAAAACTCATTTGCAAATGGGGGAACTTTGGACAATTCTGTTTCCAGTATTTTTCCCATGTTTTCTCACCAATCTTTCATATATTCACGTATTTTGTCTTCAATGTCAAATTCCATCTAGTTTTTGTTTAAAAACATGTTAGCAAGGGGCAAATTGGAAATAAATTTTGGGTTATTTTCACACTATGTTCCCAAATTTTCAATGCTTACACAATTTTGTCTACATTCTTTTTTTCCTACTTTGTCCTAAATCTTTCATATGCTCATGCGTTGAATTCCCAATATCAAATTCTATCAAATTTCTCAATCTTTCCCCCTCATGAAAGTGCTACCCTAAACAAATGGAAAAATTGAGAGTAATCTACACCCCCTCCCCCCTTCAAACTTTCAATTTTTACACAGTTTTGTGATCAAATGAAAGACTGGGGATCATGTAAGATAAGAAAAAAGAATATGGACAAAATTGTGTAAAACGTTGAAAGCTTGAGACATAAGAGTGTAAATTACCCAAAAATTGAGGAAATTTGATATATACTATAAATGGAACGTGTGAATATATGATAAATTGGGACAAAATAGTGGAAAAAAGAATGGAGTAAACATTATGTTGAATTTGAAAGTTTGGGGACATTGAGTAAATTGCGCAAATTTTATTCCCAATTTGCCCCTCACTAACACAGTTCTTCTAAGGAAATTGATTAGGCTCCATTGGAGCCTGATCAATCTCCTTAGAAAATTTGCTCACAACATGCCGTTTAACGGAGAAAATTGATGAAAATTTAAAATTAGAGGGAAAACGTGTGAATTTATGAAAGATTGGAGACAGAAGAGGAAAAAAAGAATAGATATTAGAGGCAAAATTAAAAGTTTGACAATGAAAAGTGAAAATTACCCCTTTTTTCTTTTGGTATGGAAAAAGATATAAAACCCTACTATCAAAACTAAGAGCATCTCCAATGTTCTACTTAGTCCTAGGAAAAAGTGGTGCCAGTGTTTGGGTTTCAAAAGTTGAGCTGGCATAGCTCAATTCTCCAATACGGTCTGAATTTAGACCCAAAGTTAAGACAACCATGTCAGCAAAAATCTCTCTTCCCAATGCACACAAAGAAAAGCCAAAAAAATATTGGAACTTTGGGGGGGGGAATTTTTCCTAGCAACTACCGTAGACCATTGGAGAGGGTTAAGTGGGTGATTTCAGGCTATTTTTTAGACCACTTGCCACATAGCCAAGACAGGGTCTTTTTTTGTGCCACATAGGCTCCAATGGACCATTACCATTGGAGATGCTCTAAGGGCACCCAACTATGGACCCGTCGTCTCATACGTGGACCAATAAAAAAAGTCTCTATATCAAAGCATCTTCAAATGTTGGGTGAGGCTACAAGTAGGTTTTGGTTCAGGTTTTGGTTAAGGCTTTTTGACTTTTTTCTTAGAAAAAGAATGTTTTGCTCTTTACATGTTTCTTCATGTTTTTCATGGATTTTCTTTGTTTTCATGGCTCTGATACCACTTTAGGGTTTCCCTTTGAAACTTAAAGGCGGAATTAAGAGAAACAACCTCGTGAAACTACTCATTACGAACCAGAAACTGTCTATAGGCGTGGTAATGGTTTTCTGTTATTATATGCTCTAATCATATAATTTACTTCTTCTGTAAGTTGAGTAACTCTTTGGCTTACTATTATTTTAGCAATACAATTATGTAGTTGAGTTCACCAAAGTCTCTTAATGAGTTGGATGGTTTCCTCAATCTTCTGATCTAGTTGTTGGAGATCCATACGATAATATGGGTTAAATAGAGTAGAGTCACAATGAATATGCTCTATAAGTTTTCCTGGATTAGGTTGGTTAATTAAAACATGTTGTCTAGCCGGATTATCACCAACTAATTCACTAATCAAGTCTTAAAGACTAAAAGGGTTATTATTAAGCAAGCTTTCTGCCATAGTTGCTCAATCAAACTTTTTTAGTTAATTGCTCAATAGATCTGAGATATAACTTTGTAGTTTGATAATTGCCACTATCTGTTACTGTGAGTAAACAAATGTTTACCTTGTTCATATGCATATTATTCAGCATGATTAGTAATAATAAAATACTTAAGGTTTTCCTTAACAATTTGATGAAATAGAAATCTAAAGTACTAAGCCACATGATGTATATTAAGCAACTGGAATTTAGGAAATTATAATTTTATACCTTCTTCTTGTTGGGTGGGATATCTCCCTTGTTGGGTCTACTGCACTTCCTGTTGATGCTTCTTGAGATAGATCCTCTAGATATGCCTGACAACGGTGTCATGTTGTCTACTGGCAATCAGTTCCTATACACAACCTCTTGTCAACTCGAAACAAGGCCAAGACAATGGACAGAGTGTTGATCCATACACATAAGTAGGATAATGATCATTAAAAGCAGAGTTTACAGGAAATAGACTTTTATTTATAAAGAAGGAATAAGGATTATAACTTCCTTATCCTGTTAATTTACATCATATTTGGGCTGTAGCCCTTGATTTCTACCTGAAAGCTTCAAGCTTTTATTGTTTTGGAAAGCATAAGAAATCTCTTAGGGAAATCTAGCGATGTGCAGATTTTCGAATGCCTTCTTAGTCTGAGTAGTGCTCCTTTTTATAAACAGAAGAGACATCTACTTTACATAATGGAGAGGTCCCTACATTATACTATTTCAACAACTTTCATAATAGAAGGGTTATTGCTTCATTATTTTGTTCAACAACAAGAGTGTCGGCACCACAAATTTTTGCACTTGTTGGTTTTATGACGTCATTGTATGCATCATTCGGAGTCTGAATTATCTCCAGCTTGCTCTGATGGAGACTCTTCAACTTTTGCTTTTCCTTTAGTGCAGTGTCCACATGCATAATCTGTACCAAGCACATTTTTTATGGAACTGTACATTTGTCCTTTCTCAGGGTCTAGACCATTCCATTCATCAAGATAGAACAGCCTTTCAAAGATAGCAATTTTCTTTGCATTCTTCTCATCTAGACGGTCCTTGGTTGATGAAGTCATTAAGATAAATTTTGATGAGTGGTTTACCTTAATCTTGGAGTTTGCATTAATCCCTCTAACTTTGTGTAAGAAGGATATGAATGAATTTGATCTCTATGTCTGTAGAACTTCTCCTGAGATCTGGATAGGTTCTTTGACAATGGGTGTTGCCAAGACTTTGTCTTGTGATTCTACCCCGATTTCAATGAAGTAATAACCTTTGAAAATATTATCTTCATTCTAGAAAGAGATAGTACTGGTTATTGACAAGAAGACTATTTTTTCCTTGGTCTTAAGGACTTTGGTCTTCCATTTGATGACTGATTTTACCGGTCGTGAACTTAGTGCCGAAATTTCTTTGGCATCCTGACTGAGATAAATGAATTTAATCAATCCACAATTAAATGATTCAGCAACAAGTTATGGTGCTACTCCCTAAAAGAATATGAATTTTCCATATTCTTCACAAGTTCTTGCAAAATGATACTTTGATGTAGCATCTCCTATTGCTCTAGTTTCTGCTTCGAGGCTAACAAAGTTGGAGAATGGTGCTTTGATTACTGAACTTTCATTTTCAATAACTTCTTCTTTTTCTGGCTTAAGATTAACCAGTCTGCTATTTGCGTTCGGGCTTTCAAAACATCTTCATAGCTCCTCCTCAACCTTTGATGTGATTCAATCATGTTTTGAATCTTTGGTGATCTGATTATTTGTGATCAACAAGCTCATCTAGGCCTGAATCCTGTTGGGAACAATGGGAATATTAACGGATCAGTAATGTGTTGGACTGGTTTTGGGCTTGTCTGGTGGCCTTTTCTGTCCAGTATTGGTTGTACTCTTTTTGGGCCTCTTCTAATGTTTTGAAGGACTTGTGATTGAATGGAAGTTCTTTAATTTTAGGCTCCACTATTTTCCATTCTTTGTAGTACCCTCAATCTGGTCCATCAAAGATTACATAAACTTTCTTGTAACCTGTAGATAGATCAAAAGACACTAATGGGTTAGGTGTTTGGAAAGATGATAAGTCCAATGTATCCATTTGACCAGACTTGACTTTAGGCTGTTGTGGCCTGAACTCTTGTTTATGAGCCGTTTGTTTTTGGGCTTTAGGCTCATTTTGAAGGATCATTATCAAGCTTTTGTGGGTTTTCCACAGCTTGCATGTCTTTCTCTTTTGCTGAGATTGAGACATTTTGTTGTTCAACATTTTTATATGTTGATGCTGCTACTGAGTTTTCAGTTGATGTTGAGGATTTATCTTCATCCCCTCTTTGAATTATGAGAGCCTTTTGTTGCTTGTAAAAGTCAAGCTTTGTACTTAGGAATGATAATTCCATCGTTTTTTCTTGGATTTGAAATTCCAAGTCCTGGATTTTGATATCCAGTTCTTCCATTGGCATAAGTTTTACCTGCAAGCAATAACAGATAATTCTCTTGTTAAAGAATCTACTAAGTAATTGTGTTATCCTTTAATGGTTTCAATATCAAAGGTGTAATGACTAAATCACATTTGCCATCTAACAAGTCGTCCTTGTTTATAATCTGCAAAAACGTTAGTCTTCATAAAAGATTTGCAAGTAGAACTATCAGTTCTAACAAGAATTTGTTGCTAATCACATAAACACGAAATTTCTTAATAGCATTTTTTATTGCTAAGATTTATTTTTCATTTATGTGGCAATTCTTTTGTGCTCCTTGAAAGGTTCCTGATGCATAAGAACATAAATATTCTTCTTCCTTATGTGCCTGTTTGATTTTATCGACTGCTCCCAAAAATTCTCCTAAAGCATATGTTTCAACTATCATCTTGTTACTTGGTGTCGGATGATAAAGGGATGGTAGAGTTGTTAAACTCTTTTTCAATTTCTGGACATATACTGGACATATACTCTTTTATACAGTAGACAGAAATTGTTACCAAGAATAAGATCTATTCATGTTTCGCTTTGGTAAATAGATAGAATTCTGAAACAATAAGACTTATTATGGGTTAAGTCTTTCATTTCGATATCTATGTTCTTAACAACTTTGTTAACCTTTACAAATGACTGATCTGTAATTTTAACACTAATTGTTCTATCTGAATTTACCCAATATTCTTTAAGTATAATCTATTTTGATGCTATACATATGCTTGCTCATGTATGAATGAAAGCATTAATAGTGTATTTGTGATAACCATCAAAATTAAATTTGCATGCAATATAAATTGAATTAGGGTTAATGATATTACCATATGTTTTGGTACCTGGTTTGAAACTACTCATCTTCTGATTCTGATGAGGTGTCTTCAGTAGATACTTCTGTAAGGTAATACAGACTTTCTTGGTCACTGGGGTCTTCTATTGGTTAGAATCTCAGTTGATCAAATGCTTCAAAGAGATTGACTCTTTGATCATTTTCTCTTCTAGCTGAGCACTCATTTGCATAGTGTCCTTGTTCACTGCAAATCCAGCATCTGCAATTTTTCTTTTTTCTAGGGCAATTTCTTGCCTTTTCGTTTAGAGGTTTTTTGGTTCTTTTCCTCTCCTCTTTCTTTTTGAAATATTTGCCTTTAGAAAAATATTTCCTTTTATAAGGTCTTTTTATATTTTTTAAAGACATACCTCTTTTTCTTTCTAGACATTTTTCTAGGTTTTCTAATTAGAAGGTAGCATCCATATACTCCTGCAATGTCTTCCATAAATGGATCACAAGTAAAGCATGTCTTCAGTCTTTTGCGAGCCATTTGTTTCGTTTGTCTGTGGACATATACGCCTCTATAGACTTCTTTCATGTAATTCTTGGTTACTGTAATAGTCAAGCCTAAAGAACCTTTGGCATAAAGATAAAGTTCATTTCCTGCTTGGAGTCTAACAGCTTCATTAAATCTTCTGATTATCTCAGAATTATGTAAATGTGGTAATTTTGCCAAAAACTTCTCAACATATTCTGGGAAATCATCAAGGTACCAAGTAGGAATAACCATTTTTGGTATTCACATTAGTATTGATCAAAGAAATCCAAATCACAGATTTGGAT
>CAVNYN010205954.1:0-47394 GCA_963692815.1 Nyctanthes arbor-tristis | reverse complement strand
CCCCTCTTTTTTTGTGAGTGATATATAAGGCAGAAATATGATATGAATTTTTTTTTTTTTTTTTTTTTTGGGTTGGGGAGTGGGCGGAAGGGAGGAACTTAAGGAGCAATGGGTATAGTTCAAATCTAAATCTCCTACAAAAAAATTTAAGCATTTAATTATTGCAATACAATCCGAACCACCTTCTTGTGCCGATATTAATAGTTGAAACTTGACTAGAGAAAGGGCAAAAACAAAGGGGAAAAAAAAGAAAAGAAAAGAAAAAGATTAGACTAGTTAACTCCAACGCAGCTCCATCCCCACTTTGTTTATGTACGTTTACGTACATATTCTTAATTTTACAATCGAATGTCATAATCATGCATTGAAATAATATAGCGTATCAATACATCATATTCATCTGAAGTTTACGGTATCCAATCGACGGAACCCTCGGTCTATTTTGCCTTAATAATAATAGTCGTCGTCGTCATCATCATCATCTTCAACATCTACTTTGCTTCTGCCACCCAAGAATCTCCATTCTTCAACGTGCTCACTTGTTTGAAGCTCTTCAAATTTTCGATTTATAAAGGGAATTTATAATGAGTGGAAATGAGTGGTGAAGATTTAATTGAAGTTTGAAATATACAGGGATTGTTAATTAATTGTCAAATCAATAGTCAAATAATGATAAGTGAATTTATAAAGAGAAAATTTAAAGAGGTTCAAACAAGAGCGAAAATTGACATAAGAACCAAAAAGCTCGTGTCAATGTCTGGTTTCTTAACATCAAAAGACTAGTTTCTTGTAGATCAGAGGCTGATTCTAGAAAATTTCCACTCAACTACTTTACAGATGAGAATTCTTGGGGTGATTGACATATTGGTAAATGCTAGAGAACGTAGATCTCGTCTTTAGACGCTAAAATTATCAGCAAACAAAGGGAAATTACTCGGGGAAAACTGAAGGACAATGTTCATGTAAACTGTATGAAATCTTGTAAGCCCTTCAGCACAGAATGGTCTCAATCACTTTAAAGAAAGGTATGTGGCATCATCCAAAAGCTGGAAGAGGTACGAGAAACTACAAGACATTGATACAACAAATATATACTAAGGTTCTTAGGGAAATTTAAGGTCCCTGCAGTGAAGGGAGAAAAACTTCCAGGTGACTCTTTAAGTTAATCCAAGATCTTTGTTGTTGTGGCCGAAGGACGCCAGAAAACATGTGCTGTCTGATCCTGGTTCTTGCTGGGAGGCGAATCTCTATTAATAAGAGGTTCTGAAGGCCAATCATTGTGAGGAAGAACTTCAGTGGCAGCTTGTTTTTCTCTGTGGGATGCCCACGTAACCAAATAGAGCCCAGCTATAATAAGAAGTCCTCCCAAAATGCTGTTCACAAAAATAAGTAGCCGATATAGGGGTTATCTTGAATGCCCCAGTACCATGAAAATATAAAGATGACAGTTGCTTATTATTGACTTAACATAGAAGATCAGGCTTGTAAACAATATTGCATAAGATGAATGGATTTGCATCTGAGCCAAAAACCAATAGGAAATTTTAAAGAGTGTAACCTTCCCAAATAAATGGGGCTCCCAAGGAAAATTCGTGACAGGAAAGTTGAAAAAAAAGGCTGCAGCGGCATGTACAAGGCGACCAAAGCAGGGCCAAGAATCTTATTAGACCATGTCAAAAGCCCATAGTTCAAAGCAGATGCCACAATTCCCTATAGGAAAAATAAATAGACATAAAAATGGGTTCATATGATTATGTTTTCAACTAAATGCAGTAACATAAACACGGACGATCTGGTGTCTCATACTTTCAGATGTCTTCAATTTCTAAACCCTCTTCCTCAATGCTAGACATCGTTAAAAAAAAAAGACATCGTTAAAAAAACAGAGAATACAAGTAACTTACAGCATAGCACACTGCTAAAGCATCAGACCATCCCAAATTCCAGTCGGTGGATCCATTGGTCATGAAATATGCAGTAACCAACATGAAAAGAACACCAAAAAAGTATGAATATGCTGTCACCGATATACTTGCAGGATACTTGGCCAATGTTGGAGCCTGAGACATTTAAGAGAAGTTAAAGCTCTAGACAACACAATTTAGCTATTATTATACATGAAAATTATATTGAAACGATTTTTATTCATTACCTGAATGGCAAGATAAGCTGCCATGCACAAGCAGTTCCCAAGAAAGCATAAAACACCGAGGTGCCAATTATCAATTTTGAATTCCAGAAAACTAGACGATAACCACCCAACAGGGTCAGGCCGACCCTTCGTACTTATTTCAGTTCCTGCTGTAAATTCAAGTTCCTTATTGCCAAACACAAGAGGGCCTTGTAACATAGCCATCAGAATGGCACCAGAAACACACACAAGAGTACCTCCCAACTTAGCTTGACCTTCAGGTTTTCGCAAATGTACTATTTATGTACTGTATAAAGAATAAATAATTGCAACATTGAAACAATGACAATAGTGTATATGGAAATTGATGTGCATCTACTCTCAAGTTCATAAAGGCACCGATGTGAACAATAAGCAAACACACGAGATGGCATGTAGAGATAACGAGAGAGTGAGAGCGTATCCAATACAACAATGTCAATGGCAAATTTCTGACAAATAGCAAAGGATTATACGGCATAATTTTTGCTAGAAGGTGTCTAGCACAAAGTCTACTTCTAAAAGGTGTCCTTGACACCTACTTTTAACTTCATACTCTTTCTCTAGTCACTGCATTTCTTTCTCTTTATTTTTTCTAAGAATCTAATAAGTATTTGTCATATGTACACCATGGACATTGTTGCATCGGCTACTCAAGTGTGTGTATAAGAGGGAGAGAGTAGACCAACCCCATTACTACAGCCAATACAAATGTGAAGACTGGAATAGCTGGCTGAGTGGCTGACGCATAACTTGGATTTGTGTAGCCAAGACCAATAAGAAACAAAAGTTGATTGCCAAAAATCCTATTCCAATTCCAAAAGGAAAATGAAGACATGAAGACAAAACCAGTACTACTGCACTACACAAAACTAAAACATAAAAAGGCACCGGAGAATGGAGATATACCCTGTTAAACCAAGAAAGATGAATGTGAATACCAGGCGTCTATTCAGGAGAGGTCTTAGTCTTCTGCAAAAGCAAAATATATATTAATCTACCTAACCGTACATCTCAAGGAAATTATTTACAATCAACAGATTTTTTCTATTCTGTAGTCTTAATGATTTCATTGTTTCTAGATACTATTTTCCATTTCATAAATCAAAAAATACCCCAAAACACCATGAAGAAATTTGTGAGGAATTAGTAGCTTTACGTAATGAAATCGCTGGCACAGTAAATTTGGTAAAATTGACCACACATCACGCGCGCGCGCGCACACACAGTTGCATCAGGCTAACTTTTCGAGGAAAAAAAATGGCTAACTTTTCGCGGAAATAGGCAACCGGAGCGAGGATGGAGAGAGCAAGGAGGTCCCGGAACACACAGAAAACGAGCTGATTAACACCGTCGTTGAGGGAAACTTTGGTGATGACATGGTAGACTCCGTTGAACACCTGAACCATCCCAGTGGCCAAATGCGACCTCCATTCGTTTGAAATTGCTGCGATACAGATGTGGTAATATCATTCCACTACCACGCTCGATTAGTATATATCTGTATATTTTCTGGTTTCGGATGGCGAATGGATTGGTGATGACAGGATTGTCGCGATCAAATGAAGCAGCAGTTCAATTTGTTCATGGCGAGACTTCTTGATCGATTTTTATGTGCTCTCCAGATTTTTCATTTTTTGTTTTCTTTTTGTTTTTTGGGTAATTAGCACAAAAGGTCCCTATTTTCAAATATTATTGTGCAAATGGTGCTCTTCCGATCTATATTTTGGCAATTTCATCCTCACTTTTATATTTCTTTTGCAAAGTTCATCTTTATGGACATTTGTATTTAATTTTCTCCAATTCTTAGAAGGGCAATTTTCTCTAGTCAAATATTTAAGATTTTAAAGATTTTCAAATAAAATCTCAAAATAATTTATATAGTTGAAAATTAATTAAAATAAGGGTAATTTACAACTACCGTCTCCGACCTTTCATCTTTGTTGAAATTACGTCCACAGCCTTTAGTTTTCTTTTTGGAGGGTGCCCAAAAACTAATTAAAATAATTATTTTTGGTGTATTTCACCAAAATATTCTTAAAATTGACCAAGGAATAAACAGTTTCCGTCATAGAGACTTAGGTATAACGATTTTGAAAGGTTAGAGACCCCCAAAGGAAAACTAAAGGTTAGAGACGTAATCTCAACAAAGCTGAAAGGTTGGGACGGTAACTGTAAATTACCCTTAAAATAAATTGCACTATTGAATGAATTATTATTATTATTTTTTTTTTGTCCAAGTGGGGAGGAGGATTGTGGGAATTCGAACCCGGTAATCCTGGTAAGGGGTTAGACCCTTAATCATGTGGGCTAACCCCTTAATCCCGCTTTATTGAATGAATTAAAAATAACTATTTTTCTAAGTGCAATTCCCCCCCCCAAAAAAAATTATAGTGAATGGACAAAAATATCCTTATGATAATAGAGGAAATTAAATACAAATGGAATCAAGGATGAATCATGCAACAGAATGTGAAGGTGGGGATGAAATTATCAAAAAAATAAATGTAAAAACTATTTACATAATGATATCTAAAGATAGAGACCTTTTGTACCAAATATCCTTAACCGGTCCCTACAATTCGGGCCTTCTTAATTGGGTCCCTAGAGTTTCTTTTCTTTTTACTCTTGGTTGATCTATTTACCTATTAACCTGGGTTATTTTTCCTTTTTCCTTTTTTTTTTTTACTTTTGGTTTTTCTTTTAATAGGGTTTTTATTTATTTTTTTTATAATAACTCAGGTGTTTAAGCTTTGTCCGACTAATTATGAGAGAAGACTGCCTTCTCCCCTTGTTTGTCCTTTAGGTTATTAGGCAAATTAAGATGCGGTGAAAGTATATACAGTATACACATCTATAGGGAGCAGTGTTCTTTTTGACAAAAACCTCAACCTTTTTACTACATTACCATTTTGCTTATCCATAATGGAAGGGCCAAAGGACGGGGAAGGGGTAGTTTGTTTAGAAATAATCCAATACTAAACGTTTGGTACTATTACCGCACAAACATATGACACAATATAATATCAGCTATGATTTGTCAGGGAGACGATGTACTAATACAAGTGGTTGATATATGTCATACCATTGTTTGATAGTATTACGTAGGGCTGTGCAAAAAGACCGAGTCCGATAGGCCCGAACTGGGACAGGACCGAAACCACCTGTCCTGGTCTAGGCTTTAACTTTAAAAAAGCGGGTTTGGACTTGAAATCCGAAGTCCCAACGGTTATGGTCTGGTCATGGCTTTGACATAAAGCCGGAAAAGCCTGAAAAGTATAACTTAATATTTTAGAGTTTGCTCTATCTTCTAATATCGGTTTAGACACATACTAGAAAAAGGTGAAAGAGTTTAAGTAGGAGACAATCGTGAAACATAATCTAAAGAGAATGTTGTATTTATTTTTATAGATCAAGTTATATATCTTTACATTTTGTAAAAATAAGGGGAAAATATAGCTACCTGAATAGTTGTAGTATAATTACTGTGTAGTGAATTGATTAGTTTTGTATTCACTCTTATATGACATAGATTTGAAGTTAAATGAAATGAAATGGTTGATAATCAATATGATAATAATTAGATAGAGAAAAAAGACAAATTAGAGAGTAATAATAGTTTAGAATCTTAATTTTTCAACTAAAAGACATAATAAAAAAGACTTTCACGTACTTCTGAGATTTTTCATTTTTATATTTGAAAATAAATTTTGATTTGTCATGCATATATTAAGTTTTTTTTCTCATATTTAGATATTTGGAAAATTAGAAACCCGAAAAGATTCGAACAATTACCCGAACTCAGACCGAAACCGAATAAGCTTGCCGTTTACAAGCGCGAAACCGAACCGAACCGAAAATAATTGGTTCGGTCTTAGGCCTTTCAAAACTCGAGCCCGAAACCCGAACGCACACCGTCACCATACGTTTGGGTTAGATTATTTCTAGTAATTTGTCGTCGGAAACGGAAATTTTGGTGAGAGAGGTGGTGCTGGGTTGGGTTACTTTCGAAAGGTGGGGCAACCGGCAACGCACGGCAGACATGGTGGTGTTGGGACTTGGGTGAGAATAATAAGGTGGGATAGCCAGTTTTTTATTTCTTTTTCTTATATATATATATATATATATATAAAAGACATTGCTTTTTCTCAAATACGTGTGACCAAAACGGAAAGTAGTTGTAAGTAGCACGTGCGCAATTGAAATCAATGTACTTTCTACCTTTTACTTGTAATGAGAAATAATAATCAACAAACAAAACCTCTCAACAAACAAAACATAATCTTGCTTCATTGTTGGTTTGCCCAAGTGGATAAGGGCTTACCCTTACCAGGTGAGACCAGGTTCAAATCCCCCCAACATCCCCCACCCCTTGATCCCCCATGTAATCCCCAAAAAAAAAAAAAAGGGAAAATCAGTGAACAAAACATAATCTTGTTTCATTGCTGGTTTGCTTAGTCGATATCGTGACTCAAAATCCATGTGATCTACACATGCATGTACAATCACAAATTTCTAGTCCATCGAGGTATGAATAATACTATTTGTAGATAATCATGCAGACAATTTTTTTACAAAATGAGGTAAACTCACAATCTTGCCTCTGTGTATTGTGTGATTGAAGAAAAATAATTTAAAGATATAACATTGAAGTTACCATATTTTATAAAAGATTACTTGAATGATACCTACAAATAGCAGGACTCGGCATGGCATAGCATATGTCTAGAACAACGTACTAGACTAGATAAAAAATTTTAAAGTAATGTTGTACAACACTACTAGTGCATCGTGACAACACCAATCCATCTATTATTATAAATATAATATAAGTTAAATCAAATAAGTCATGTGCATGATAACTCAACTTTAATATCATATATGTTACCAACTAGACTATGCTGCTTAACATTATTTAAAAATTTAATTTGAACCTAAATCCCTATCACAAACAAATACTTTATCCCATTAAGTGATTAGATATCCCATAACGTAGACAAATCGATAATTTGTTTGTGCAAAGTCGGGTTAGGTTATAGCTCTATGCAAGTTAAAGGTAAAACCCCCAAAATGCTAAACTCATTTGCTTCAAGAAAGGTATAACATATGGGCTGTTACAAGAATTGGAACTGATGAGAAACTTCAATGCCTAAATACAACAAATATATTGTTTCTTATGTAAAACTGAGGTCACTGTAATGGAAGCTAGGAGAAAAAGTGAAAAAACCTCTGGGTGACATCTAGGCTAATCCATGATCTTTGGTATTGAAGTGGAAGGACCTGAGAAAATGTGACCTATCTGGTATGGGATCTTGTTGAGAGACGAATCTTTATTAACGAACTCTGATGGCCGAGTACTGTGAGGAAGAATTCCGGCGGCTTGTTTCTCTCTATTGGATCCCCAAGTAACCAAATACAGCCCAGATATGATTAGAATTCCTCCCAAGATGCTGTCCACAAGGATGGGTTGATAAAGGTTATTCTTGATGCCCCCAAAAAAATTCAAAAAGATTGAAGGAGTCGACAAGATAGATCAAATAAACAAATGAACATACAAGAGTGAAGGGTTGCATGAGCCTAGGTACACACAGAATTACTTAAAATGAACAGACAAGCACATCAAAACATAAGGAAATAAGAAAAATGATGTTAGGAGTATAACCTTCCCAAATAAATAGGGCTTCCAAGGAAAATTCTCGATAGCAATGCTGAAAAAGCAGGTTGAAGTGGCATATATAACGCCACCAAGGCAGGGCCAAGAATCTTATTTGACCATGTCAAAAGCCCATAGTTCAGAGCAGATGCTACAATTCCCTGTAAAATAAATAAATAAAGGGAAAAAACAGTTGGTGCCGAAGTAATTCACAGTTGAACAAAAGGGAAGCTAATATTGAGACATTTACGAACACTAGTGGATCTGTTTTACCTATCTTTGACCAAGCAAGAATTATTTGTCGCACTGGCATGATTTGTTTTACTACCCATAATTTATTTCTGCTAATTTTTAGTCCCCACCCCTCCCCCCTCCTCTAATAACACTCACAAAAATCTCCACTCACACCCATCTTGTTTCTAAATCTACCATCCAATACAAAAATTAACTAAGGCATTCCCACCCGCCTCCCCACTCCTCGAAATATTCCAGAATAACCTTCAGATATTCTCCTGAAATTCTTATCTCCACCTTCCACCGCCAGTGTAATCCCAACTTAGTTTTTCTAGACACTTCTTGCCGGCATCAAGTATTCATTTCTGCTAAGCAGAGTGAAAAGAAAACCATGGATGTTCTTCATCAACTCATGATTGTGATATATAGCGCTAGAGAGGGGTTGGGGGAACTAATTTTTTTGGTAGGAAATTTGTAAATAGCTCAATATGATTTGAATTATCAAAAGGAAAACAATGGGTACGTACAACTTTTTTTCCATAAATACTGAATTACAGTTATCTCACCTTCTTTTGTGTTGGAATAAATAATTCAACAGATAATTGAACAAGCAAACTTTTAATCTCTAGAGAATGATTAAAGTGATCCTTCTATCTCTGATTCTTTCTTTTGATAATCAAACAGGTCCTATATAATTAATTTATATCTAGAGTATAATATTTTGTCAGATGTACAAACAGAAAGAAATACATTATGATCAAATAATCCTTTTAACTGTTACTGATGCAGTAACTAGTAACCTTTATTTATGTTCAGATATTGCCTAACATTTTTACTTGCACATCGTCCAACTTATTTTATATTCAGTCTCACTGAAAATTTCTAAATGACCTAAAATGCAGTCTCATTTCTGACTCAGTGGAGTAAGCTTGTGCATTGAACTTATCTTTTCATGTGCACTACAATGATTATGAAATTAGTTTTTTTTAGTGATTTAGCACTCAGCATCTCCATATGTTGTTTAACAAATCAATTAGTCTCTGTTTCAGGAAAAGGAGCATACAATCTAAAGCAGAGTCCCTTGGTTTCCCGGCCATGATACGTGAACCCAAAAAAAAAAAAATGAAAAATTGCAAGTAACTTACAGCATAAGACACTGCAAAAGCCTCAGATTGTGTCAAATTCCAATCAGTGGACTCATTTGTCATAAAAAATGCAGTCCCCACCATAAAGAATACACCAAAGAAGTATGAATACGCCGTAACTGATATGCTTGCAGGATACTGGGCTAAAACTGGGGCCTGAAACGTGAAAACAGAAGACCATGAAGTGGCAGACTTACGTTGTCATGACAAGGATAAGAGTTTTACATCAACTTTTGGAAGTAAACCCAATTACATTACTGAATCACAGTAGAACTATGCTAAACTAGAAATGTATATGCTAATAATTTGGGTTTAGATAACCAACAATCATTAAAGCTACAAAAGTATATGACACCAACTAGAAGGTTCTGAAAATGTAAAAGCATAGATATTGACAGATAATCTGATGTATGTCAAAAGGGTATAAAATGAGAGTTGAAAGATACTCCTGTGTCAAGAAACTTAATCAAACTTCGAAAAAGCTAAAGATAGCAAGAAGAAAGTAACCTCACTCAACTAAAAGGTTACTCAACTGAAAACAATTGCCTATCGAGGCAATAGTGATTTTATTCTAACAAACAAAAGGATGTGAAGAAACAAAAACTGTTCATGAATGGTATTACATCTTAAAAATAAAAAGAATCTCTAGAAACAGGAAATTAGGCAAAGCAAGTAAGTCAACCAACAAATAAAATTTAGGTTCAGACCACCTAAATTTAGTTATTCAACATGTGCAATTACAATTGATTTGCAATTGAAAATATATAAACATGCTATGAATGTTAACCGACAAGCTCATCTAATCTAAATCTCTACCCCAAAACATCAAAGCAAAGTAGACATTAATTTTCCAGAAGGAAGACAGTTAATGAGAAAATGGCGAAATGGTATCAAATTTTTTTTGAACCATAATAAAAAAGAATCTAGCATGCTGAGTTGGAAAAGATATTTATCTTTTTCATACGAACAAATCCTCAGATGATGACAAACTTCAAATCATTATCTTTACCTGAATAGCTAGATAAGCTGCCATACACATGCAGTTCCCAATTAAGCATATAACACCAACGTGCCAATTGTCAAGTCCTAAATCCATAAAACTAGACAATAACCACCCAACAGGCTCCGGCTGACCCTTGGCAATTATTTCACTTTGTGCTGTAAAATCTGATTCCTTGTATCCAAACACAGCAGGACCACGGAACATAGCCATTAAAATGGCACCAGAAATACAGATAACAGTACCTCCTAATTTAGATTGACCTTCAACTCTTCGAAAATTCACTGTTTCTGCACTGCATAAAGAATAAATAAATGTAACATTGAACAATGATGATGTATATGGACTATTGATATATAAAGGAGAAGGATGTGAATCTCACTCTCGTACATGTAAAGGGGCTGACACACACACGCGCACGCGCACACACACACACACAGAGAGAGAGAGAGAGAGAGAGAGAGGCTGACCCCATTATTACAGCCAATACAAACGTAAAGACTGGAATAGCAGGCTGAATGGCTGCAGCATAACTAGGATTTGTGTAGCCCAGACCAATAAGAAACAAAAGTTGGTTTCCAAAAATCCTATCCCAATTTCAAGGAAAACGAAAAAACATCAGGATAAATCTGTGGTACTGCAGTACACAAATAAAGCAAATGAATTGAGCTTACCCAGTCAAACCAAGAAAGAAAAATGCAATTACAAGGCGTCTATTCAGAGGCGCTCTTAGCCTCCTACAAATACAAGAGAAGACTAGTAAGTGACGCACTATATAGAACAGCAACTAAAGAGAGAAAATATTTTAAAATAAACAAATTTTTACTCCTTTTATATGTTCCTTTGTAGTTCACGTTTCAATGCAGCATGATAAATTTGTTAGGAATCCATCACAAAACTTAATTTTTGTGAATGAAATTTTGTTAAATTCTATGAACAGTCATTACAGTGTCAGTGTGATGATTTCAGTGTCCACACACAGACGACACAAATCACGATTTTCTTGCAACGTATTAATTGACTTGAGTTAAACTTACTAGAGTTTGTAGAACACTGTGGAGTTATACAATAGCCACTGAATGGGGTTTGAGTTATGGTTTCTTTTACATATCACTGAATCAGCCAACAGTTATAAAGCCCTTCTATTCCGTTATCCCGTTATAGAGCCCTTCTATTCCGTTATAGAGCCCTTCTATTGAGTCGGGATAACGGCTACACCTACAAGGCCATCCAATACTCTTTTCTTCACAACCACAGCAGACCATATTTATTTTGCTTACCTCCTCCTAGCATGTTCCATAGCACCACACTATTCTTGTGAAATAAAACTTCATTAGACCTATGTAAGACATGCCATGACCATGTAGTCCCCTGTGTTATCCTCATTCAACATCAACTCAACCTGTTGGGATTAATAATCTCATACTTTTTATCTTATCCATTCTAGTTTGCATACACCATTCTCATATCCAACTCACATACATCCTACAGTCTCATACCCAATTCATCTTACAAAGATTTTAAGATCATTTCGGTTATCATCAGCATGTTTATAGAGAGGAATTATCTACCTAGATGGCTAGATCCTAGATGCAACTGTAGCGCATCAAAAATCAAGACAATATGTGATCCACGAGAAATGTAGGCGTTTCAACAGCTTCCCTAAGTACACAGCGGGTATCATTCATGTAACACCTACATTCCTGACGATTTTATTCCGAGTAAGAACCTAATTACATAATACAAGTAATTCTCGTACCATAACTTGATTTTAGGAATCGAAAAGCCCTATCTCCCTTGGCTGGGCTTTGATTTCAAGAAAAATTCACAAATTTCAGTAAAATCAACAAAATTTTGTGACATGAAATCAGTGGTGTAGTCTATTCAAGGCCAAGAATTCACCTTTATCGAACAACCAAACTCCTAAATACACAAACAGCTATATATGTATAAGCAGAGAGATCTAGGTATCTAGCTAGATGACTAAAAAACTCTATACAACACACACGAGAGAGAATGGGGGACTAACTTTTCGCGTACATACGCAACGGGAGCAAGGATGGAGAGGGCAAGGAGGTCACGAAAGACACAGAAAACGAGCTGATTCACCCCCACATTGAGTGCAACTTTGGTGATAACATGGTAACCTCCATTGAAAACCTGCACCATGGCCATCGCCAGATGGGCTCTCCAGACATTCCCTCCATTTGAACTGGCTAAAGACACTGCTGCCATCTTCTTCATAAGAAAAACAGTAATTTCATCCCACTGTTCCCTTAACGGGTATATATGTATTGAATTTCTGGGTTGGATGGTTGGTGTGAAGTGGGGTTGTGAGATTCGTGTTGTTTAAGGAAGAAAATCGAGGAAGATGGAGTGTGGAATATGGATTTTTCACGTGATTTCCACGCTTCTGTGATGAATTTAGGAGTGTCCGAAGGGGGAGAACTGAGAAGAGACCACCAACAGTACACTGAGAACTCCGCCCGAAGACAGGGTGAGGAAATTGACACAAATGGCACTGAATCTCCTGCTCCAGTCTCCAAGAGGCCTACGAGACAAATAAAAAGGGAAAATTAGCCTACATACTGCTCCTAAATTCCCAAATTCTAAACTATTTGTGAAGTTACATTCAATTGGTTTTGTTATTGTATTCTATATTATATTATATTAATACTAGTTTTACACCTCTGTATTGCACGGGATGAAAAATAAAAACAATATCAACTAAAAATAATGCAAAATATTATCGTAAAAATCCATCTATAAGATTAATCAATAATCCATCAAGTTGTATAAATATAAATAATTATTATCATCCTTTCAACAAACATGATAATTATAAATAGCTACACTCGATAAGATATTATAACTAACAATTGTATATGACACATATGAACCATTAAATAAAAAATAAATCCAGCAATAACGAAATAACATTTGAATAAATGATTAACAAATAAATACATGGAAAGAATTTAATCCATAACAAATGAAGAAACGTCGTAAACATATCAAGTAGAAGGTTTTCCAAATATACAGTACACTGTATAACCTATTAGAAAGAACAATTAAATAAGTTAATAAACACAAATCAAAATAATTTATTTTAAATATAAATAGGAAAGTGATAATAATAACATACAATATTAAAAAGACGATAAATAATATAAGAAAGACTGTAACAATTAAAAAAATATTTTCCATACATTTATAGTATATTGAATACTAAACTGCCTCATTATGTCAGCAAGCTTTAAAATTACTCCTTTATTTCATCCACAATAAAAAAATCATGCACACATGAATTAAGTAATTAATTTCAGTTAAAAAAAAGTAAGTAATTAATAATAATTACAAAATTAATATCAATTCATAACTTCGTTGAGTTGAACAAAACATGTAAATATATAAGTAAAGTCTTCCTTTAAAGTTGTATTGCATAAAAATTAATAAAATAAGTATAATGTCCTCCAAAGTCATCAAAGCAAACATAATAAAATAATCATAAGTAAAGTCAAATAAAGTTTCAAACAATAAAGAAAAATGAAATAGCATACCTTACATTTAAAAAGTTTCTCTTGCATTTCATCTATAAGTTCTCATGTCTCACTATCATTTACTTAAATGAATATAAAGATGAACTCAATAAAATATATAGATTAACAATAAATAAAAAAATCATTTAGTTTAATATTGATTCAAATAACAATTAAAATACAAAAACACCACATACGAGTTTTTATATATAACAAACGACACGCGAAAACCATTAGTTCGGGCAAAAAGTCAGAATTTTATAAAAATTGAATTTAAATATCATCGCATACATATATTATATATATCTTATCCCATAATAAATCAGAAAAAACATGGAATCAAAAAGAGAATTAAAAAGAACAGCCTAATTAAAAATTACATATGTTAAAAAAAGAATAGTAAAATACGGAAACGAGGGAACTCAAACAGAAAATGTGTGTAAGGTCAAGAAAAATAACTAAAAAAGCCAGCCTAAAAATTGCAGTAATTAAAAAAATACATCATAAAAAAGTTTGACACTTTTTAAGGGAAAAAACAATTAAAGAACTAATAATCTTATAAAATGCCAATAAGGCATTAGCTCATTTGGCTAGGGGACTAAGGTTAAGGCCCTGAGATGTAGATGTCTCAGGTTCGATTCCCATGTGAGGGTTTGGCTACATTTTATATGTAGTTTGTAGTCTTCTGTATAGGAGTTTCATTTCTTGTAGTCAGAGGTTTGTATTATTGATTTCTGTGCGCTATGTTTCAGAATGATATATATATATATATATATGCACTTCATTTGCCATGATGCAAATTGTAATTATACTTCAAAAAAAATAATCTTACAAAACTAGAATGTTTTCGCCGTCAGATGAGTTATGCTGCCAACTTTTTAGAGGGAAATCAAAACCAGAAACTATTCTATCTTTATATATATTAAGATCAAGATTAAGATTATGGAAGGATAAAATTAGGTTAAAAACGAACGAAAATTTAAATCAAACGAATATTAATAAAGTTTAACATAAAATTAAAATCACTAGAAAAATTATATACAAATAAGGAAACTTATCTCAGATACAAAAATTCTACGGAGACATGAAAAACTAACACTCTCAATGTGATAAAGTTTCATCGAGTGTTGAAAAACTAGTCATGTGATAATTATCTAATGAATTTGTGCCAAGTAAAAATGTCATTTTTTATGTCAAATTTTCACGTCTTCGTAGAATTGCTCCATCAGATAACATTGGTCAAAATTATAGAAATTCAAAAATTAAGAAAAAAATAAAATAAAAGAAGATCAGATCTACAAATCCCCATCTCTTTCATTACTACACCCAGCACTGAAGAATTTGTCTTAGAATATGTGTTTCAGAAGATATGACTCGCCTAATTCAGCTAGGAAAATATTTAGGAGTGAAAATTTAGTATAGATATAAACAAATATATATGAATCACGAAACCCAAAAAGAAAAAGCGCGTAAGGAAAAAAGAAAATTAAAAAGCACAGCCTAATTAAAAATCACATATTTTAAAAAAAAAGAATAGTAAAATATGGAAATGAAATAACTCAAATAGGAAACGAGCGTAAGGTCAAAAAACATAACTAAAAAAATCAGCCTAAAAATACCATTAATTAAAAAATACATCATAAAAAAGCATGACCCATTTAAGGGGAAAAAATTAAATAAATAATTAAATAAATAATAATCTTAAAAAACTAGAATGTTTACGCCGCTAGATGAGTTATGCTGCTAAATTTTTAAAGGGAAACCAAAACTAGAAACTCTCTCTTTTTATATCTACTAGACTTTCACCCGTGCATTGCAATGGTAGAGTTTTAAAGGAATTTCATATACAAAATATAACATAATTGTGTTTGTCAAGTTTAATGTCATAAAGAAACTAAAAAACACAGCTTGTATGAAATTAATGTGCATTCTACATCTGCAAGTGGCATGCAAACGATTCTTTATTTGATGACATAATTTTAAAATCTTGTTATTAATCCATCGTCATCTCGTTGAACCAATAATTTTTATATTAATTCTTATTTTTATTTCCTTCAAAGACAATAAAACGTGATAGCATAATTTTATATTATTTTTACACACGTGCATTCACAGACATACTATATTTTTCACACTCGTACATTTCATGGACATATTATACTGATAAAGTAAAATACAATAGAGTATGAGTGACACACCCTACCCCTAGAATTCTTTGAATAAGAGAAGAACATTTAAAGTATCCATAAGAGCATTTTTCTCACAAACTTCACATCATCACATAAAATCGAAACATAATAAATTTCATTTACAAGGGAGTTGAGAAAATTCCACTCACTGCATATATATGTGTGTGTGTGTGTGTGTGATTTAATTGGGTTGATAGGCCCTTGCAATTTCCTCCGTGTCTCTTGAAATAAAACATGAGTAATTTAATTAATAATTCATTTACTTTACTCTTTCTTTAACTTTTGTTAACTTCATTTCCTTTATTTCTTTTTAAATGGTGAAAATTTTCTAAAACACTATTTGTAGCAAAATAAAATCTATTTTCATAATATAAATTTTCTATTCTTTTAAACTACCTAAACCCACATTTTCTAGTCCAATTAATGGTGTCAATATGAGTTTGCTTTTAGACTACAACTTTTCTACTTATACTCATTCTCATTTATTTTCTTTGTAATTTAATTTACTAGTTTGAAATCTTGTAGTTAAACAAATTTTTATTAACGTGAATTTTCTTTTAACAACATAAAATTTGTGTTTTTTCTCTATTCCATTAAGTTCCCAATATTTCTTTATTCTCCAATTTGACATATAATTATTTCCTTTTATAATTATCTTAGATTTTATCCCATCTAAAACAAATTGTAATAATATCATATGTTGAAGTCTTAATTATCCACTAAAATAACACTAATTATTCACCTTTTAACACTAACTCTTGGTCTTTAACAATTTCCACATTTGCCATTAAATATTATGGCATTCATTACTTACATAGCCATTCTAAACTTTACTAGATTCCTCAACTACCATGATATTATGCTATTAAATCATAATACCAACTTATATATAAAACTTCAACTTATTTCTTCACTTAAAATTTCATCTTAGTACTAGCTAGCCACCATAATTTCTTAATATAACACCAAGAACCTTAATTTCCATAACCAAATATTGATTTAATGCCTACTAAAACAACAAATAACACTAATTCTTAATCTTTAAACACTAGTTCTTAGGCTTAAATAAATTTCCACATTTATTATTAAATATTAAGTCAATAATTTCTTTCATTGAATTTCAACATCATCAAAATTGTCTATTACCACAATACAATACTACTCTTTGAACCCACAATACTAACTTATGTAATAATCTCAACTCATTCCACCATATAAATTCCCATCTTACACCATCCACTATAAATTTTCACAATAATATCAAGAACCTCAAGTTTCATAATCTAGTAACTATTTGATGCCTTTAAAATATGTATTAAATAAAATTATAGCCTAATTTTAAATGTTCCTAAAATTTTCATAAAACCCATATTCTTTAACTTATATAAATTCAAAGGTTGAAGGCAAAGAATACTTACTAGTTTACTCCTTTGATTGACTTTCTTCTTCTTTCTAAGAAAAGAAATCACACTAAATTTTTTTTTCTTACAGAAACCTTCGGCCCTTTCTCTCTTCTTTCTTCTTTTTCTTGTTTAGTTTTTTGGCTTTTGTTTCTTTATTTGTGATATATATAAGCCATGAAGTCAAAGTCTAAGAACTATCTAGAAATAACTTGAACCATTTCAAAATTTAACCCTTAATCTTACATTTCTATTTAATTGGCCCTTATTTTTATTTTTTTATTATTATTATTATTTTTTCAACATATTACGTGAAGTGAAAGTATAATTTTTTTTTTGGATGTTACAATACTCACCCCATTTTAAAGAATTTCGTCCTCGAAATTCAATTAGCTAAGATCTAAAAAGATGAGGGTATTGGGATTGCATTTGCTCTTCACTTTCCCATGTTGCTTCCTCAATGGCATGATTCCTCCAAAGAACCTTTACTAGGGGGATCGTCTTATTACGTAATACTTGCTCTTTTCTATCTAGTATTTCAACTGGCTGCTCCTCAAAAGTTAAATCTTCTTTCAAGTCAATCGGCTGTGATCTCAATACATGAGAAGGGTCTGAGATATACTTGCGAAGCATGGAAACATGAAAAACATTGTGAATTCAAGCTAATTCCAAAGGTAAATCTAGTCGATAGGCAACCGGACCCACTCGCTCGATTATTTCATATGGTCCAATATACCTCGGACTTAATTTACCTGTTTTCCCAAATCTTAGAACACCCTTCCAAGGCGATAAGCGTAGAAAAACTTTTTCTCCAATCTGGAATTCAAGATCTCTTCTCCGTTTATCTGCATAACTTTTCTGTCTATCTTGAGCTTGTTTTAATTTTTCTTTAATCAGCTTCACCTTTTCTGTAGTAATCTGAACATATTCTGGGCCTAATAACTTCCTTTCTCCCACTTCATCCCAATATACTGGTGTTCTACACTTTCTGCCATATAGTGCTTTATATGGAGCCATCTCAATACTGGAATGATAAGTGTTATTATATGCAAACTCCATCAAAGATAGATAAGTATCCGAGTTTCCTTTGAATTGTAGAACACAACCGCGTAGCATATCCTCTAATGTCTGAATAGTTCTCTCTGACTAGCCATCTGGTTGTGGGTGAAAGGCTGTACTAAAATTCAGTTTAGTGCCCATAGCCTTCTGCAAGCTCAGCCAAAATTTAGAAGTAAATCGAGGATCTCTATCTGAAACAATTGATACTAGAATTCCATATAAACTGACTATTTCGTCAACATATAGTTTTGTCAGTTTGTCCAAAGTATCGGTAGCTCTGATAGGTAAAAATCTAGCAGTTTTCGTTAATCTGTCCACAATGATCCATATCCCATCATGACTACTCTGAGTGCGAGGAAGACCAAAAAGAAAATCCATGGTAATATGCTCCCATTTCCACTCAGGTATTGGTAAATTCTGTAGAAGTCCAGTTGTTTTCTAACGATCTGGCTTCACTTGTTGGCAAATGATGCATCTGGATACAAACTCAGCTATTTCTTTCTTCATTCCTGGCCACCAATAATATTCCTTCAAAGTATGATACATTTTAGTACTACTTGGATGCATGGCATAAGTTGAGCTGTATCCTTCTTCTAAAATCCCCTTTTTCAAATCTGGAATGGCAAGAACACATAATCTATTCCAACATAGTGAGTGCCATATCATCTCTGATGCAAAATTCTGTACGTATACCCTTAGTAACTTCTTCCTTCAATTTATTTAAGACTGAATCTTGAGTCTGAGCTTCCTTTAGTTTGTCGATCAGAGTAAGCCTCACTTGAAAGCTAGCCAACAATGCTCCCGTATTGTTTATAGATAGCTGAGCTTTTGAAGCTTGCAACTCACAAATCAAAGCAGCGCAAACTTTATTAGATTGAGTTTCTGTACTAGAAATCTTCCTGCTAAGTGTATCTGCTACTACATTAGGCTTTCCAGGATGATAATTAATTGTGTATTCATAATCTTTTATCAGCTCTAGCCATCTCCTTTGCATCAAATTTAATTCTTTCTGATCAAAGATATATTTTAAACTTTTGAGATCGGAAGAGCACACGTTTTTCGCCATACAAATAGTGCTTCCAAATTGTTAATGCAAACACGATTGCTGCTAGCTCAAGATCATGTGTTGGATAATTCAATTCATGTTTCTTTAATTGGCGAGAAGCGTACGCTATAACTCTGCCATTCTGCATCAAAACACACCCAAGACCTTGTCGTGAAGCATCGCTATAAATCACAAATTTTTCACCTGGGGTTGGAAGTGCCAGTACAGGGGCTTAGACTAGCCTTTGTTTCAGTTCTTGGAAGCTCTTTTCACAGTTTTTGGTCCATTGAAATTTTGCTTTCTTTCTTGTCAAACTAGTTAGAGGTAAGGCAATCTTCGAAAATCCTTCTACAAAGCAACGGTAGTACCCTGCCAAACCGAGGAAACTCCTTACTTCTGCCACGTCTGTAGGTCTTTCCCATTTGATAATTGCATCTATTTTCTGAGGATCCACATAAATACCTTGTGCTGAAACCACGTGGCCGAGAAATATAACTTTATTATGCCAGAATTCACACTTGCTAAATTTAGCATAAAGCTTCTTTTCACGCAGTGTCTATAGCACAACCCTAAGACGCTCAGCATGTTCATCCTTATTCTGAGAATACACCAAAATATCGTCGATAAATACGATCACAAATTTATCAAAATATGGATAAAATATTCAGTTCATCATGTCCATAAATGTAGCTGGAGCATTCGTCAGTTCAAAGGGCATCACAAGAAATTCATAATGGCCGTACCGTGTTCTAAAAGCAGTTTTTGGCACATCAGCTTCCTTAATCTTGAGTTAATGATACCCAGATTGCAAATTAATTTTTGAGAATATCGCTGCTCCCCTGAGTTGATCAAACAGCTAATCAATACGAGGTAAAGGATATTTATTTCGGATGGTTATCTTGTTAAGCTGTCTGTAGTCTACGCATAGCCTTAGAGTACCATCCTTCTTTCTCACAAATAAAACCGGTGCTTCCCAAGGGGATGAATTTGGCCTAATAAAACCTTTATCAATCAGTTCTTGCAGCTGGGTTTTCAATTCTTTCAACTCTGATGGTGACATTCTGTATGGCTGCTGCGCAATAGGTGCTGTACCTGGAATCACCTCAATAGTAAATTCAATCTCTCGATCTGGAGGCAGGCCTGGAAGCTCATCTGGAAACACATCTGGAAATTCTCGTACCACAGGAATATCCTCAAATTTCAACTTACTGATATACGTGTCTATTATACTAGCCAAATATGCTTCATATCCTTTCTTGAGTAATTTTCTCGCCGTAATAGCAGATATCACACAAGAAGGAAGAATCCTGCATTGTCCAACAAAAACAATTTCTGGTTTCCCCAGTCGTCTGAATACCACTTCCTTACGAAAACAGTCAACTAAAGCATGATTTGCGGCTAAGAAATCTATGCCCAGTATGATATCAAAATCGTGAATAGGAAGGGGAATCAGATCAACCTTTAGCTCATGGCCATTCACTTTAATGCTACACTCTCGATATACTGTGCTGGCTAAAAGTAAATCTCCGACTGGAGTGGTTATTACTAAGTCTATCTAAAGGATCATGTTTCATGTTCGTATGTTTAGCAAATATAGAAGAAATAAAAGAATGTGTAGCTCTACGGTCAATTAAAACACGAGCATCTTTATCAAAAAGAGATAACATACCCATAACAACATCTGGGGACTCCTGGGCGGCATGTTGTGTCATTGCAAAAACTCTAGCTTGCGCCTTTGGATGTCCTGGCTGTCCTCTCCGTTTAATGCTAGTGCTACTGCCAACATTTGACTGTGTGCGTTTTTCGGTGCCTGAACCCTCAGCCGTAATGTTTCTTTGACTCTGATTTGTTTTCCCACTGCCAAAACTCTGCTGAGGAAAAGTCCTAGGAGTAGCACCACTTTCTTCAGTAAGGAGTGGACAATCTCGCTTTAAATGCCCTGCTTGCCCACAATAATAACATACTCTAGTCCCTCGTAAGCATTCTCCTGAATGGAATTTCCCACATGTTTGACACTGAGGGCGTCTACTATCACTAGAACTGTCTCCTCGTACTAGAAAAGATCCACGTGACTGATTTTGAAGCTGAGGCTGCCGTACTGAGCCCTGGCTAAATCTGGAAACTGATGCACCACGAGATTTTTGCTTAAAGCTGCCTGAAGTGGAAACACCTAGATAGAATCGTTTATCCCTTTTTTATGGTTTACCTTCGCGAGACCCAGACCATGTCTGACTATTTCCATTTTTTGTTTTGGATTGCTCTTGTAAACCCCGCCGTTCAGAGAGACTTTTCTCTACCCTCATTGCTGCTTCCACTAATTTTCCAAAGTTCTGCCATTCATATACTGTCACGGCTGTCCTGATTTCTTCTCTAAGCCATCTTTCAAATCTTTTGCATTTAGTAACTTCATCTTGGATCAAGATCTTTGCATACTTAGAAAGCTCTACAAATGGCTTCTGATATTCTGCAACAGTCTTTGAGCCTTGTATTAATTTTAGGAATTCCTCTTGCTTGGCATCTCAGAATGAAATAGTATAATACGTCTCACAGAAAGCATCTTCGAATATCTGCCAAGTCACTTGAGACTGATCTGGATACTTACACAATTAGGAATGATAATTTTTTACCCATTACCCGTTACCCCCGGGTACCCACCCCGAATACCCTCTCCGTTAAGTATAAGGGCGGGTAAGGGGCAAAATATTTCGCCCCGAAATCTTATCAGAGCGGGGACAGGTAGCGGCCGACCCGACCCGACCCCATTACCCGAATATAAATTTTGGTAAAAATATTTTGGCAATGTGAAGAGTCAAACCCATGCCCAACGATACAGATGAAACGCGCCTTGACCATCTTGATAGATAACACTACTTGGTAAAACTTTGTAACTTTAATAATTAATAGTTAATATTAATTCAAAATTGAACTTAAAACAACAAAAGCCAATTCAAGAAAAGTGACAAAGGGTATTGGCATTTGGCAGCAAACCCTAGTCTGAGTCTCTTTTTCCCCTACGAATTGAGAGATGCTCGAGCTGCCACGCCACTGATGCCAGAAGAAAGAAGCCGAGAGGCAGTCAAGCACGCAGCAGCAGTGACCAGTGAGCAGTCCATTTCAGACCTTTGTTCGCCGCGGTTTCACTGTGCCTTGGCTTCCACTGGGGGAGGGAACATAGCAGAAAAGGAGTTGTGGCAATTCATCCATAGATGACTGATGAGACGGTCTTTTGGCGGTCGACATTTGATTCTGTTGCGTGTTTCACACCACCAAAGTCCAATTTCTTAAAAAGCAGTTAGCAAGTTCTTGAGGTAATTAACGTGTCTTTTCCTTACGTTCATGACTACATTATGCTATTTATTTGATGTGGGGTTTCTACTTAAATTGCTGAGTTGTGGAATTTAATTTTTTGGCTTTTGCTTGATTGAAGTAGAATAAGCTGATGTTGAAATTTTGGAGTGTAAGTATTTTAGACTTAATTAATAATGTATTTAATGTCCAATTTCATTTTTAAAGCATTTACAACTTTTAAATGAGTAACAGTTGACCTCTCTTTAATAGCTTAAGTGAAATAGGCAACGACACCAATTTTGGGTAAATTTGACGATCCATAAGAGTTTACCCGGTTGCTTGAGTTCTTGGACCTTTTTACTGTTACCTATTTCATGGCCTATGTCATTAGTGTAAAACTGAGCACTCTTTGGATTATGTGCAATGAAGCAATCATCTATAGATAATTCTAAAATTTGAATGTAGGATGTTTTGTAGAATTTGAAAAGGAGTAAGGGGGGTTATCAGCATATATGTAATAAAGAAGACATTTTATTTATGCCGCATAACAGGATTTTACCCGGTTAGTGATTGCCCATGAAGCCACAGGATTTCATTTAACAATGATGGTACATTATACTCAACTTTCTTTCTCTCAGCTTCTTAAAATTTAATTGGTGGTATATTATATCTCTTACACTCAAGAGATGTTTCCATATATAGTAATAACCTTCTCATTTTCAAGAATAATTCATGATGCGTATAATGCATACATAAATGTTGTTGTAGGTAAAAGTTACATGAATTATATGGTCAACGTGTTCTTAAAACTTTGTTAGATTCAAAAGTTATGTACTTCAGGGTATACAGATTGTTTAGGAGATGAAAGACAAAATGCTTTCTAAAAAAATTATTCACGCAGGTCTTAGAGCAACTTTTGAGTCTTCAAAACTTTTGATGCCATGCCAAATGATTAGTTTTGTACTAGCCTCCTCTTCATGAATCATATCCAGCAACTTTGGTGCTCGGTGCTTTGTGACAGTAACAAATTTTGATGGTGCTACCTCTGTGACATATCTAGCAATACAAGCATTTGCCATTTTTTTCTCTGTTTCTGTTGTCAGGTGGATGAGATGGTAGGGCGTGTGTGAAGGAGAAGCTGAGTGTTGGGCATTTAAGAGTATAGACTAGTGGGAATTTATAGGTCTAAGCTTGGAGTAAATTCAAGTTTTTTGGATGAGATTAGGAATTTGTGCCTTAGGCTTAGATTGAGTTGGTAGTCCTAATCAAAAGTTTAATAATTTAAGCCATTTGTACTCTCTGCTACTTTTGCTGTTCTATACCCAGATAACAATGTTTGCTGGTCACACAGATAAGATAGCCTTATCAGTAGGACAGTAGCACAGATAAGATAGCGTTATTCTAACATGGAAGAGCAGACTTGCAGAACATAGGTGCAGGACAACATTTGTATAAGTAGAATATACTAGCACATAAAAACCAAGAAGTGAATAGGAAGTTCTTAGAGCGTAACCTTCCCAAATAAACGGAGCTTCCTAGGAAAATTGATGCCATGAATGTCGAGAAAACAGGTTGAAGCGGAAAATACTGCGCGACTAAGGCAGGGCCTGTAATTTTATTTGACCATGTCATAAGAACATAATTCAGAGCAGATGCTACAATTCCCTGTAAATGAAAATAGAGAAGAGATAGTTGATCAATAAGTGATTCATTTGACAGAAGTCATAGGAAGTAAATATCAGAGTCATTTATTATGAGATTTTGTCCTTTAGTAATCATACTCAATACCTCGCTTGGCATTTGAAAACCAAGAAGTTTCTGTCTCAGGAAAATAGAAATAGAAAAACATAATAATAACAAAATCCATTGGATTTCCTGACACGAGCAGAAACAAAGGAAATATATAATCATACGCAAATTTGTATCCTAATATTGATACTTGGCTTACTTTAATGGAGTGTTTGAGATTTAATTAAGTAATTGATTTTCTTGCAATTATGCCAGTTGTTAAGATATGTTCTGTTCTATTTTATATTTATTAAAGATATGCCTGCAGGTCAATAATCCGGCATTTTGTTGCTTTTTTTTTTTTACAAATTTATGGGTAAAGTTTGTTAATTTGTTAAAAAGCAATGAAAATGCTTTAACTTTTGCTATCTTTAAAACTAATGTTAGGTGTTAGAATATAATTGCCACTCAAGTTTGCTTCGGATATAAGAATAAGCAGACAATACAAATGTCAGAACAAGAACATAATTCGGCTTCAATACTTTCTCTTTCTGTTGGAAGTGCTTCACTTCCAAAGGAGAACAACAATGCTTTAGTACTTCCTCAAGACTCCTTGCTTCCTCATGAAGATCAAGAAATATTGGGGCAAAGCAATGATGGAGCTCTTGGAAATGATGTAGTGGATTTATCTGATGATGAAGATAGTGATGGAAATGGAGGTAAAAAAAGGAAATTGCGCTGTATTGTGTGGAATCATTTCCAAAAAAAAAAAGAAGGATTAATGGTCGAAAAAGGGCTATATGTCATTATTGTAAAAAAGACTTGGGGGCTGAACCTAAGAATGGGACAAAACACTTGCACGAACATTTTAGAATATGTCCTCGTCGTAATCAAAAAGACGTTGGGCAAATGATGTTGAATATTAAAAAGGAAGTGGAAGAAACGGTGTCAATGACTACTTATACTTTTGATCAAAAAGCTTGTAGGATGGCCCAAGTAAAAATGTTGATTTTGCATGAATATCCGTTATCAATGGTTGAACACATTGGTTTTAGACAATTTGTGCACGTCCTTCAACCACAGTTTAAATTTGTTACACGAAATACGGTCAAAAGCAATATTCTAAAGATTTATGATTGTGAAAGAATGAAAATTATGTCTATGTTAGAGAAGAACAAAAGTAAGATTGCATTGACCACTGACATGTGGACATCAAATCAAAAGAAGGGATTCATGGCTCTCAATGCATATTTTATAGATGATCGGTGGAGACTTCAGAGCCGAGTCATGAGGTATATTATTAAAAATAGTATTTCAATTACTTTCTCTAATTTTGCAAGTTAGATAAATTTATAATGTAATGATTCCTTGCAGGTTTATTTATGTGCCTTGTCCACATACCGGGGACGCTTTGGCTACTATCTTGATCAATACCCTATACAAGTGGAATTTAGATCGTAAGTTATCGAGGCTAACTGTTGATAACTGTACGACTGATGATGTTATGATAAGGGAAATGAATGATAGGCTTCTTGGAAACTCACTGTTAGTTGATGGTGATTTATTTCATGTTTGCTGTTGTGCACATATTCTGAATTTAATTGTGAAGGATGGTATTAAAAAAATAGAAAAGAGTGTTGAGAATATTCGGGATAGCGTTGCTTTTTGGTCAGCAACACCAAAATGGTTAGAGAAATTTGAATTAGCTGCTACCCAATTGAAAATTTCATGTGGTAAAAAGTTAGCTCTTGATTGTGATCCTCGGTGGAACTCAACCTTTCTTATGCTACGCACAGCCATTTATTATATTGATGTGTTCCCCCGTTTGAGGCAACGAGAACCAAAATATAAGACCTTTTCTTCAAAAATGTTTGTCAAATTAAGTTATCAATGTCTGATTGAATGGAATCTCAATATGTTGAAATTAGAGATATGGCATTGATGATGATTGAGAAGTTTGACAAGTATTGGCGTGACATTCATGGGATATTGGCTATAGTTACTGTGCTGGATCCCAGGTATAAATTGAAGTTGGTAGAGAGTTTTATTACTCTAGAATTTTTAGTGCAGAGGACTCAAAAGATGAAGTTAAGAATCTTTCTGAAGTTTGTGAGATATTGGTTTCGCATTATTAAAGTACGGGAAAAGGAAATGGAAGTGCTAGTTTTGGTGTTTCTCAATCTTCTCGATCATCTAACCAAAATGACGAGCCATTCGCAAACGATGATGAATTGCAGGACTATGACTTGTTTGTTTCTAGCATTGCAACAAATGAAACCAAAACAGAGCTTGAATTATACCTGGAAGAAGCAGTAATACCAAGAACTCCTAACTTTGACATATTGGGGTGGTGGAAAGCTAATTCAAGCAAGTACCCTCTCTTAGCTAAAGTAGCTAGAGATGTGTTGGCCATCCTAGTTTCCACCGTAGCTTCAGAGTCTGCGTTTAGTACGAGTGGCATATTTGTGAGTCCACATAGGAGTCGATTTCATCATAAGACTTTAGAGGCTCGATGTGCGCTCGAGATTGGTTGTGGGCTGATATTCATGGTAACTTATTCAGCTCAGTTGCCTTTTTCATTTTTTTTGGTACTTAGAACTTAATTTTTTATTGTGTTTTGGCTGTCAGATGAGTCACTACCCACACATCCGTATAAAGGTTGTTCTGCCCTCTCCGACGAAGAAATTGAAGAGGAGGTAATTTGATTCTTTGAAATAAGAATTTTTAAGATTTTGTTACAATGTTACAAGTGATTAATATATTTGTGTAATTTTTAAATTTTATTCTAAATGTATGTTGTACAGGATTCTATAATCACCGGAGCTTTCACATATAATGACGATGAAGAATGAAGAGTGTTATCCTTTCTTATGCATGTTTTCAATGAACAATTAATGTGGTGGAGATGTGATTTAGTGTTTGTTATCATGTTTAGGCTTATGATTGTTTTTAGTTTGTTTTAATGTTTGTAAGACTTTATTCTATTATTTGAAATGTTGTTTTTGGATTTTGATTATTTGCTTTTGCTTGTAATGTTTGAAGTTTCAACTTCAAACATTATCCGTGGTTAAATGTTGGTTTCAATTTAGTTTTTAAGTTGCAAGTCTTGATAATTTTGGCTCGATGTATAATAAATAATTAGGATGATTTTTAATGTAGATTTTATTTTTTTATATTTTATTAGAATTTTCTTAACGGGGCAGGTAACCGGTATTTTTCTCGTACCCGTCCCGAAGCTCCCCCACCCCGTACCCACCTCAATCGGGTACGGGGAGGGAAATTCCTTAACGGGACCGGGACAGGGGAAGCGATACGCGCTCCGAACCCGCCTCATTGTCATTCCTAACACAATATCGATTGCCACTAGTCATATGCCCTTTCTTCTAGCAAAAAGGTGGCCAGACGTAGTTTCACATCATCTGGGCAACCCATCACATTAAAGATACGTCAAAGTTTTACAATTCATACCTCAGCAATGGAGGCATCTGCTGTGCCCGTAAAAGGTTTTGCCCCTAAATTCATTGCTCTTTCAATATTAAATTTTTTACTTAGCTTGTAGGAATCAACAGGGAAAGGAGCAACATGTTTAGCTTGATTCATGTTTACAGGTCTAATAGGCTCACGAGACTGGTGAACTGAGTCTTCTACTCTTCTAGCCTCTCATATATTGCTCCCTTCCAGTATAACTGGAGTTTGATGCAACAATTCCGGTAAGCTGTGAGCCCTTTCTCGTCGTGGCATGATCACCTTTGATATATTCAAAATATGTAGAAGACCAAAATGCAAGAATAATACAATTATAGACTCTAAACAGTGCTCTGATACCAAATTGACACGCCCCATCCCACATCTAGTACCTCTAATATACTAGAAATCTGACGTGCGCCGACGATAAATTCTAACTAGGAGTTAGAATTCACCGCTAAGGCTCGTTGACTTATTAAAATTTCCTAAAAATTTTGACAGCATCTTCCCTATTTTATAAATAAACCACCCTGCATGACAAGAATTTACCAACCCATACTCCAACACAATTCCAAACCTCAACCGACCATCACAACACACCAAATCAAATATATATTTATAAACCATAACATAACAAACTCTACATAGAGAGATACTTTCTAAAGTGATATTAGTCTCATTCTTTTCCCCTTAATACACATAAGCATGCCAACGTATCCAAAATGCATTTAACCACATCAAAACATAATTCCTTGTTATATTTATAGTTGATCATGCCAACCTTGTCAGGAGGCTCGTCTCCAGGATAAATCTCAAATGTTACTCAAATTTCAGTTAATTCCTGGAAGGGGAAATATTGAAAAGTATGTTCGTGAGCATTAACGCCCCGTGAGTGGAATGCTAAAAAAAACTGTTATACTTTAAGCAAAACACATTTGTCACTTTTATATTCATCCAAGCAAATAGCAAGAAATTCATCTTGAATCAAACATTCATAAAGTCATTACAATGCTCGAATATCATGAAAATCGTTTCATTTCAATACTATAATAGAATTTTCCCCTAAGGTGTATTCAACATTCCATAATCATGATATCAAGTCATACGCACGTAGACAATTAGCTTGGGTCATATATACCTTATGACCCCTTCGCCCGAGGCGGCAAATTAAACAGCTTGAACCATAGCTAGCACGTAGGCCTCTTCGCCCGGACGGGATTCATTTGGTCAGCTTGAGCCCCATGGGCCCCTTCGCCCGTAGGCGGCATGATCATAAACATAGGATAAAATTTGAGGAAATTTCAAATCATGCATCTTGAAATTCTAAAACATGACATTTTCATATTCCATGAATTCCTTGAATAAGAGAAGAGCTTTTAAAGTATCCATAAGAGCATTTTTCTCACAAACTTCACATCATCACATAAAATCGAAACATAATAAATTTCATTTACAAGGGAGTTGAGAAAATTCCACTCATTGCAAATATATATGTGTGTGTGATTTAATTGGGTTGATAGACCCTTGCAATTTCTTCCGTGTCTCTTGAAATAAAACATGAGTAATTTAATTAATAATCCATTTCCTTTACTCTTTCTTCAACTTTTGTTAACTTTATTTCCTTTATTTCTTTTTAAATGGTGAAAATTTTCTAAAACGCTATGTGTAACAAAATAAAACCTATTTTCATAATATAAATTTTCTATTCTTTTAAACTACATAAACCCACATTTTCTAGTCCAATTAATGGTGTCAATATGAGTTTCCTTTTAGACTACAACTTTTCTAATTATACTCATTCTCATTTATTTTCTTTGCAATTTAATTTACTAATTTGAAATCTTGTAGTTAAACAAATTTTTATTAACCTGAATTTTCTTTTAACAACATAAAATTTGTGTTTTTTTTTCTCTACTCCATTAAGTTCCCAATATTTTTTTATTCTCCAATTTGACATATAATTATTTCCTTTTATAATTATCTTAGATTTTATCCCATCTAAAACAAATTGTAATAATATCATATGTTAAAGTCTTAATTATCTACAAAAATAACACTAATTATTCACCTTTTAACACTAACTCTTGGTCTTTAATAATTTCCACATTTGCCATTAAATATTATGGCATTCATTACTTACATAGCCATTCTAAACTTCACTAGATTCCTCAACTACCATGATATTATGCTATTAACTCATAATACCAACTTATATATAAAACTTCAACTTATTTCTTCACTTAAAATTTCATCTTAGTACTAGCTAGCCACCATAATTTCTTAATATAACACCAAGAACCTTAATTTCCATAACCAAATATTGATTTAATGCCTACTAAAATAACAAATAACACTAATTCTTAATCTTTAAATACTAGTTCTTATCCTTAAATAAATTTCCACATTTATTATTAAATATTAAGTCATTAATTTCTTTCATTGAATTTCAACATCATCAAATTTGTCTATTACCACAATACAATACTACTCTTTGAACCCACAATACATTAATTGACTTTCTTCTTCTTTCCAAGAAAAGAAATCACACTAAATTTTTTTTTTCTTGCAGAAACCTTCGGCACTTTCTCTCTTCTTTCTTCTTTTTCTTGTTTTGTTTTTTGGCTTTTGTTTCTTTATTTGTGATATATATATATATATATATAAGCCATGAAGTCAAAGTCTAAGAACAATCTGGAAATAACTTGAACCATTTCAAAATTTAACCCTTAATCTTACATTTCTATTTAATTGGCCCTTATTTTTATTTTTATTATTATTATTATTTTCAACATATTACGTGAAGGGAAAGTATAAAATTTTTTTTTGGATGTTACAATGAAAACATAAAATCATGAAATTATACAATCAAACATAGTAAATATATAATTTATATTATTTTCACAACCGTGCATTTACAGACATACTGTACTTCACACTCCTTGCATTTCACGGACATATTATGCTGACAAGGTTAAAATGTTATATACTCAATTTTTTATATGAATAGAAATTTCACATACATCCATGTCGAGAGAATTTTCGGTAAGACAGTCCTATACTTTTACATGGTAAGACCATCCATTAAATCAATGATATGTAGAATTGTGTGCCATTTGGACTTGCCTTTATCTCTCTTTCTATACATTAATTAAATAATACACCCTATAATAACACTATTTTGTCTTAATTTTTAATTTTTTGTAACAATTAACTTATCTAAATGTGAATATATAATTATAAAATAATGAACAACGATTAATTAAATAAGTTGGAAAGTGAATAAACTTAAGTAATTATAATATCAAAAAAACCTTAATGTCAAATTAATTTATTATTCATAACTAATTGATAGAAAATTTTAATGAAATTTTGATTTTTTGACTCAAAATTTACAGACGTCATCTACTAGTTAATGAAATAATAAATATATAAACGCAACAATAGAAAAATATTTGCAAGACAAGTGTGATAATTTGCCAATTAAAATTTTTTTGGTGCATTTTAAGTGTGACACGTGCTAAAAAAATTAGAAGATCACTCTTTTAGAGTTAAAACCCCACTTTTATATTTCTCAAAAAAAACCCCACTTTTATTATTACGTGATAATGTGAATATATATATATCTCTTCAAAAATAATAATTTTTCAGTTCACTAGCTAAAAAGAAATAGTATTAAAAATTTCTATCAATTTTTCTTGTTATCAATAACAAATTAATTTGACATTGAAGTTCGGTTGATATATTATAATTATTCAAGTTTATTCTCTTCCCAACTTATTTAATTAGTCATTGTTCATTATTTAATAATTATTAGATTGACATTTAGATAAGTTAATTGATACAAAAAATTAAAAATTAAGATAAAATGGTGTTATTTATGGGCGTAGTATTTAATTAATGAAGAGGGAGAAGTAAAAGAAACTCCAAATGGTACACAATCATACTTGTCATTGATTTAATGGATGATCCTACCAAGTAGACGTATAGTACCGTCCTACCGAAGACTCTGTCCTTAAGCATCACCCCAAATCGAAATGAATAAAGCGTAGTTTTGTTTTTTTTTATGAAATGAATAAAAATATTAAATTAAATGATTAAAAGGAAAAGTATGATAATAAGGAAAAGTATAATAATAATATTGAAATCTAGATTGATATATTATCTATTTTTACGTAATTCAAATCTATTAGGTAAATATAAGATATATATAACCAAAATATAATATATAGATGAAGTCTAAAAATAAATGATGTCAGCAAATTAGTTTTCTAAAGAAACCAAACAATAAGTGGGAAAATTGTTTCTAATTGTACCCGACAATCAATTGAGCCCACCAAACTCTGCTTATATATATATATTAAATTAAATGATTAAAAGGAAAAGTATGATAATAAGGAAAAATATAATAATAATATTGAAACTTGGATTGATATATTATCTATTTTCACGTAATTCAAATCTATTAGGCAAATAAGAGATATATATAAACAAAATATAATATATAGGTGAAGTCCAAAAATAAATGATGTCAGCAAATTGGTTTTCTAAATAAACCAAACAATGAGTGGGAAATCTATTTCTAATTGTGCCTGACAATCAATTGAGTCCAACAAACTCTGCTTATATATATATATATTAAATTAAATGATTAAACGGAAATGTATGATAATAAGGAAAAATATAATAATAAAATTGAAATCTAGATTGATATATTATCTATTTTCACATAATTCAAATCTATTAGGCAAATATGAAATATATATAACCAAAATATAATATATAGATGAAGTCCAAAAATAAATGATGTTAGCAATTTGGTTTTCTAAAGAAACCAAACAATGAGCGGGAAAACTGTTTCTAATTGTGCCCGACAATCAATTGAGCCCACCTAACTCTGCTTATATATATATATTATAAAGATTAGGGCTTTCATACATGGAAGGATAAAATTAGGTCAAAAATGAAAGAAAATTTAAATCAAACGAATATTAATAAAGTTTAACATAAAATTAAAATCACTAGAAGAATTCTACACTAATAAGGAAACTTATCTCAGATACAGTCATACAAAAATTTTACAGAGACATGAAAAATTAACATTTTCAATGTGATAAAGTTTCATCGAGTATTGAAAAAAATAGTCATGTGTGATAATTATCTAATGAATTTGTGTCAAGCAAGAATGCCACCTTTTATGTCAAATTTTCACGTCTCCGTAAAATTGCTCCATCAGATAATATTGGTCAAAATCATAGAAATTCAAAAATTAAAATAAATAAATAAAATAAAATAAAAGAAGATCAGATCCACAAATCTTCTATTCTCCCATTACTACACCCCAACACTGAAGAATTTGTCTTAGAATAGGTGTTTTAGAAGATATGGCTCATTGAATTTAGCTAGCAAAATATTTAGGAACAAAAATTTAGTATAGATATAAATAAATATATGTGAATCACTGTCACGCCCCCACTAGTTTTACAATGTTTCCGAATATCTTATATTAATTTACGAGTACCATAGCGGAAGCTTCAGTTTTCACAACGGGGACGAGACGTACAAAACAATCCAATTGATCTTTTCTTATAGAGTTTATCATATAAAGCTAATTATATAAACTAACAAATTGTTAAACTTTCAAGAAAATATTAACGCTAGGTTTTTCAATAAAATATAAAAAACACAAGAATTTGTATTGATAGATATATTTCATTGATCACCAAGGTGTGCCAAATCATTAGAAAACTTTTACAATAAAAAGTAGAATTCAAATAAATATAAAAATTATATATCACTATTGTCTTATGTGCTATAAGATGTAAAACATATACATTATAGAGGTGGGCATAAAAGTATTAAATTCATGGTAGCTTCAAAGACAGGTTTATACCACATGCACAACTCTACTCCCGTTCGCGAGCACGATCCAACTCCTGACTTGCCTTACTTTTCAAATGTTATAACTTCAATTATCTACAAAAATTGTAGTAAATGGGGAGTGAGTACGAGGTACTCAGTGAGTAACACAATTCTTTGATTCACCTTTCATTTGTAAAACTCATTTCCAAGAAAAACTATTGCATGTACAAAGCTTGTTAATGCACAAAAGGTCCCTATCTCTAGTTAAACTACTACCCGTGGTGTGCGCCAAGTTCATATAAATTCAATTAAGTGGATCTACAATGAACCCCGATAGACTCATACCGAAATTTCAATTCAAAGTAAACACCATAATAATCTTCCCTATCCCGGGATCATTGAATAGGTTATAGTGCAGGAAATAATTCAGAATGGCCAAGACTACACAGTAAGGTATACAAACACAAAGCAATTCAAAACAGATAGAGCATTAACTAGCGATACAAATACAATAAACCAATCTTTCTTTCAATAATAATACATCAAAATCCATGTTTGTCTCATTAAAATCATCAATCAAATACACACTTATCTTATCAGAACTTTATGCATGTAGAAAAGGAATCAAAGTATTAGGTTACTCACCTCAAATATTCTTCGAATAATCCCCGTGAAAAAGTATCCTTAAAGCCTTGATATTCCTCAATTAAAGCTATTTTTCAATCTATAATCCTTCTATATATGGTAATGGACACATTTCAAAAGATAAATAGGCATTTTGGTGGATTTTTAGGGTTGGTTTCCATCTCATTATAGAGATGGACGAATTTGGTGGAAGAGATGAGAGTTTTGGGGTGTTGGGAGAGCTCGGAGGTTTGAGGACAATTGGCTTATATATATAATAGTTAGGATTAAGTTGTTTTTAATAAATTTTGAGTTCTGTCAATCAAATCGTGACACGTGGCGCAATACGGTGCCGTACACTTGGAGTCAAATTGCTCAAGAAGTCCTTGTGCTCTGTCTCATCCTTCAATTAAGCCACCAAACTTCGATTTATGTCAGTTAAGTCACTACCATTTAGTTTATATCAATTAGGAACCAAATTCTTTCTTTAGCGTCAATTGAATAACAATATTTTAATCTTCTAATGCAATTCAGGAAATCTTAATGATATTCAAGTAATTCTTTCAAAACAGCAATTATATTGCTTACTTTAATTTGTAAAAATTTCCGGGATATTACAATCACGGAACTCAAAAAGGAAATGTGCGTAAGGAAAAAAAAAGAGAATTAAAAGGCACAGCCAAATTAAAAATAGCATATGTTAAAAAAGAATGGTAAAATACAGAAATGAGGGAACTCAAATAGGAAATGCGCGTAAGGTCAAAAAACATAACTAAAATAGCCAGCATAAAAATCGCATTAATTAAAAAATACATCATAAAAATGTGTGACTCAATTAAGGGGAAAAACGATTAAATAAATAATAGTTTAAAAAAACGAGAATATTTATGATACTAGATAAGTTATGTTGCCAACTTTTTGGAGGGAAACCAAAACTAGAAACTATCCTCCATTTATATACTAGTACTAGTATTATACCCCATGCAATGCACGAGTATAAACAACTAACAAAATAAAATATATTGATGTAATATAAAATCATTGAAAAGAAATAAATAATAGTAGCAATAATAATTAATTTAAAATCAGTGCTTTAACTTTTCCAGCGAATTATATTTTTAGTGTGTTATATTTACGTTGATTTTATATTTTTCATTACATAAACTTATATATTAACAATGTTGGTAAGTGAATTATACTCGTTTATAGAAATATATCACTCTTGTAATGTTTAAAAAAAAAAAGAACAGAAAGAGATGTATCCATATTTGTACAAAAATTTAAAATATTCTAATAATTATTATTATCAAATACCTCATGGATGATATGCATATGCTACAAACATAGGTGGTTGATAATCTACCTAAATTAAAAAAGATAGTGGGCCATTAAAAATTAGACTGTACATGTCACTATGATAATATATTTTAAAAAATAACATTGAAGAAAATAGCTAATTACAACTACGCAAATAGAAATTTAGCATTGTGCATGATTTATTTATTTTTTTAATATTGTATCTCGTTTAATCGTTTTCATTGTCATTTAATTTGTGATTGATATGTATTATAACTTATCATTACACATGCACGTTGGAATTATGTGTCTTGTATAAATGGTGTAGCTTTTAGTTTTTTCCTTAATAGTTGAATAACTAATGTTTATACATCATTAGGTGATAAAAATTCAAAAGTTAATAGATAGCTGTAAATCAACTTATAAAAAATTTTAAAATAATCTAAACGATGCAAAATTAAAAGTTATTTAACAAACATACGCAAAATAGTTAATAGATACTCATTAATTAACAAATGAATATTTTAATTACTCTAAAAACCGGTAAATTGAAATACATCTAATGAGTTTGCTGATATATATATATATATATATCTAATAAGAATATGCAAGATTAAAAGGAAATTCTCTAAGGGTAAATAAAGAAGTTAATACTCATAAACATTGAAGGAACCAAGCTATATTAAACAGAAATATAATTAGACAGCAAATAAACATTGAATAACACCTATATACATTATAGGAAACAATCTAATAAATGGAAATGTTATGAAATAGCCAAACAAATATTAAATAGTAAAATCCTTGATAACAATGCATGAAATAAAAAAAAAAAAAAACTTACTTAGTATTCATGAATGATTAAAATTCCTATCAAATTTAAAACAAATCTCAGTCTAAATCGAAATAGATGATAATTAATAGGTGTGATCTTTTTGAATTTTAATTTTCTTCCCAAGGACAATCGGAGAGGACTTATCTTTTAAATATAAACGTAGCTAATATTAGTTGCATTATGTTCTTACTCAACATATGCTCTCTTCTTGGGAGTCTTTTCTCAGATTCATTTCTTCATTTTCACTTATAGAATCATTTATAATTACAAAAAATAGGAAAAGTACAATTTGAGCATCCAAATTGCGACAGATTCGCGCCTTAGGAATCCAATTTGATCTTGTATGGTTGTGATCTTTGAAAAGTATAAGCTCAAGTGTTTCAAAAGACACATTTTTGTTGCTAAAATTATGAAATATGTGAAAATTCACACTGCAAAATACATCCAGTAAGATAGTGCTAAATGTGCATAAATAAATATTTATACTTGAAAGGCGATTACACTAAAATGTAACAGCTTTCAACTAGATTATCACTCGTGCGTTGTACGAGAAGATACCAAATCAAATTATATCTAACATTAGTACGAAATGTTAAGTAATGTATAATTAATCATATTAAACTATAATGTTTTGATTATCTTATTGTTAATTAATAGTTACTATGTACTTACTCGATATAGAATGTTATTAAGTGACTTTAATAGGAGTTGCAAAAAGACCTGACAAAATCGATACCCACGAGTACCCGATTCTGTTAAGATAGGGAGTAGCCGATGAAATAGATAATTTGGTCGAGGATGAGATAAAAAAATCGACCTGACTTAACAATATACCAATGAATGGTATGATAAAGAAGCATTAATTATATAAAAACTATGAAGCATTAATTAAACTATATTTATCATATAAAAAGAAGTAACATAATAGTTAACGACTCGATTTAAAAGCATATAAATAATAATTAAAAATTAATGCATCAGATAAAGATTAAACAGTTTAGTACAAATTAAGAAATACTTCTTAGATAAGATATGTATATTAAAAAAATTTTAAATTAAAAAATCAAAAAACATTGAATTTTAAATTAAAAAATTTAAGAAAATAAGATACATCCAACAAAATATTTAAGAAGATAAGATACATTCAATAAAATAGTTAATCAAAATATTTGAATATAAGAAGAAATAAGTATCATAATTCCTAACTAATTGAAAAAATAAAGAAATCTTAATTTATAATGTACCGCAGAATCTACCTAACATGTAAAAAAATGTCTAAAATATCTTCACTTGAAATAGTTTTGGCGGGAAAACTGTGGTATAAAGGTACCACAAACTAATCTACTTATATATAGATTAGTGGGTAGTATTTGAAATAGTGTTGTCATTTGATAAATTTAGAGCCCGTTTGGTTAGATTTATAAAATCAATTTATAAACGAAATTTATAATGAGTGGAAATGAGTAGTGGAAATTTAAATGAAATTTGAAATGTGTGGTGATTGTTGAGTGATTGTCAAATCAATAGTCAACTCATAATAGATGAGTTTATAAATGGAAAAAATAAAGGAAACCAAACAAAGCCTTAATTGTGAAAACTAATTTAATTGGATCAGATTGAGAGCATAGGTAGTTACAAGCACAACACCACAACTAGATTTTTTAATACAATCTGGATTAATGTTAAAGAAGAAATTAAAAAACAAAAAAAAAAGAAAAGAAAAACAAAGATTACAATTGTGGAATGTGTATGCTAGTAGTAGCTGGTTACAGTTATAGAAAAGAAAAACTAGAAAAAATATAAAAAGAAAAAAAGAAAATAAAAAAAATCAGAATCACTGCTACTTTTCTTATAGCTATAGATATAGTGAAAATGTTCAAACACCTCCCGAAAGTTTTGTTACAAAACCTCCTACTCCAAATAGCATACATTGATGCATACTATGTGTATTTTAAATTCATGTGGCATGCATCAATGCAGGCCACATGAGACATATTCTCCTGTGATGGATGCCATAACATTCAGATATTTGATAAGTTGGGCTATCTCAAAAAAGTTAGATATGAGATTTATGTTTGTAGTAACTACCTATCTTTACGGCTCGCTTGATAGTGAAATTTACATGAAAATCCCTGAAGGATTCAAAGTGCCACAAGCAAGTGATTCATTCCCTAAAAATATGTTCTCAGTTAAATTACAAAAATCACTCTATGAATTAAAACAATCTGGACGGATGTGGTATAACCGTCTGAGTGAATATTTGTTGAAAGAGGGATATCAAAATGATGATATTTGCCCATGTGTTTTTATAAAGAAAACTGATGTTAGATTTGCAATAGTAGCAGTTTATGTAGATGATTTAAATCTTATAGGAACTCCTGAAGAGCTCGATAAAATTGCTGAGTATTTAAAAACTAAATTTGAAATTAAAGATTTGAGGAAAACTAAATTTTATCTTGGTTGGCAGATTGAACATCTTTCAGAAGGATTATTTGTTTATCAGTTTACATACACAGGAAAAGTTTTTAAAATGTTTTATATGGATAAGGCACATCTATTGACATCTCTAATGGTTATCCGATCACTTGATGTAAACAAAGATCCTTTTCATCCAGTTGAAGATGAGGAGAAGATTCTTGGTCTTGAAGTATTATACCTTAGTGCAATTGGAGCATTGACATATCTTGCGAATTGCACTCGACCAAATATAACTTTTCTGTAAATTTCCTTACTAGATATAGTTCTGCACCAACTCAAAGACATTGGAATGGTGTTAAACATATTTTTCGTTACCATAAAGGTACCATAGACTTGGGATTATTTTATTCACAAAACACAGACTCTTCTTTAGTTGGCTTTGTAGATACAGGTTATCTCTCCGATCCACATAAAGCTAAGTCACAAACAAGATACGTCTTTACTTGTGGAGGAATAGCTATATCATGGAGATCTGTGAAGCAAACCTTAACAGCAACATCTTCAAATCATTCAGAAATTATTGCAATCCATGAAGTAAGTCATGAATGTGTATGGCTTAAGAACATGACACGCCATATTCAAACATTATGTGGAATAGTTTCAACCAAGGAAGGTCCAACGATACTGTATCAAGATAATGCAGCTTGTATTGCACAACTTAAAGGAAGCTTCACCAAAGGAGACAGGACGAAGCACATATCTCCAAAGTTTTTCTACACACATGAACTTCAGAAAAGTGGAGACGTTGACATTCAACAAATCCGTTTAAATGATAATGTAGCTGATTAATTCACAAAGGCGTTACCAATATCTACATTCAATAAATTGGTCTATAAGATTGGAATGAGTCGACTTGGAGATCTTCAGTGACTGACATCAGGGGGAGTAGTTATACTCTTTTTTCTTCGACCATGTTTTGTCCCACTGGGTTTTCCTGACAAGGTTTTAATGAGACAGCATTTTATTACTCCAAATATTTGTTATATACTGTGCTCTTTTTTCCTTGAGTTTGTATTTTTTTCCCACTGGGTTTTCGTCAAACCAAAGTTTTTTACGAGGCAGCTATATGTAGAAATAGTCATTCAAGAGGGAGTGTTGTAAATAATTAAATATTTTGTGAATGACTATTATACCCCCGCAAAGCCTAGACATGCTTCCATTTTATCCCTGAAACCCTAGCTTTGTATCTATAAATAGGGGGTCTCTGATTCTCATTGTAAACACACAATAATTCTAAGAGATAATTATTTATCTCTTCGTTTCTCTCTTTTCATAACCATTTTTGTGGAATCTGTAGAATTTTAAATGGATGATATTTGAAACGTAATTTACAACTAGCGTCCCCAATCTTTCAGGTTTGTTGAGATTGCATCCCCAACTTTTAATTTTCATTGTGAAGGCCCCTAACATTTCAATAATATTACATCTAAGATTCCTCTAATGTTTTTCATCCATTTCCACAGTTAAAGTTAGGGGTATTACTGTAAAATAATTAAAAATTAAAAGTTTTAATATTTTTACAAAAAAAGAAAAAAAAGAGGGGGGAGACCCCCTATGTGTTGTCGGAAATGGCAGCAAAGTGCTGCCATTTCTGACAGTACAGGGGGGAGACTACCCCCCTTTTTGGCAGAAAATGGCGGCCTAGGGGGGAGTCTCCCCCCTGTGCTGCCAGAAATGGCAGCATTTTGCTACCATTTCAGGCAGCAAAGTGCTGCCATTTCCGGCAGCACATGGGGGGTCTCCCCACTCTTTTTTTTTGGTAAAAATATTAAAATATTCAATTTTTAGTTATTTTACGATAATACCCTTGATATTAACGGTGGAAATGTATGGAAAACATTAGAGGGACCTTAGGTGTAACACAATTGAAATGTTAGGGGCCTCCACAACGAAAATTAAAGATTGGGGACGTAATCTCAACAAACTGAAAAGTTAGGGACGCTAGCTATAAATAACCCTATCTACAATTATATGGGTTTTTAAAATGAGCAATTATATTACTACTACGAATTTTTATTTCTACACTACATTATAAATGCACTACGGTTAATAGACATTTTTAATTAGCACACCACTATCCATTTATACATATGCCCATGAAATTAATTATCTATAATAATTAATGTATAAAATTAAATTAAAGATTTATATTATAAATATGTCACATCTAACACAACGTAATTGTTTTCTTTTACATTGTTCGTAAGTGAAAATATATACAATTTAGATCTTAAACCAAAGCTCACCACATGAACATTAATTTGAGCTAATTTTCAAGTGTAAACTACTAATGTAAGTTCGTATGTAGAGTTAAAAAGATAATCTCTCAAACTTAATTTAGTAGAATCCTAAATCAACTATAACTTTCCAAATTAGATTTAATTAATTAATTAATTTAATTTAATTAATTGTTTTTAAATTGAATTTGAATAACAAAATATTCCAACATTTTTTTGCAGCATAAATATTCTAACTTTTCAAATAACTCAAATATAAATGTATAAATTTTTCAAAACTTCTCATTTAGAACAATTTGGTCCTATAAAATTGAAATTTGATTTTAAGTTAACACAATTTGTTTATTATTATATTTTTTTCTTTCAATTCAATCACGTGTTCTTAAGTAATTATAAATCTATTTATATTTTGTAGAAAGCAATATATATTAAAATAAAAAGAAAAATGTTAAAATTATTCTTCATGAAACGTCTAAAAATTAGGTGTTAAAATGAAAATTTAAAGAAAACAAATATTTAAAATCTAAAGTTGTCAAGTCGTATTATAAATCAAAATTGTGGCAAGTCATTACTGAAAAAAGGGAATTGAAAAGAATAATAATTATTAAAAAAATTCAAATTAAGATAATTATGATTGTGGTGGAAGAAAAAAAGGGGACTAAATTTAACAATGGTTACTAATGTAATTTTAGCTATGGATATTTAAGTAAATAAAGAAAATAGTTTAAAATGTGGTGTTGAAATAAATTTGTGTAGTGAGAATATAATTCCCCTCTTAAAATCTATCAAATTTCATATTGAAGACACTCATTTATTTTGCCTACACGCAAGCATAATAACATATATGCGTGTATATGTGTTACATATCTAAGCTACAAGCGCTCCACACTTGTAGGCTGGATACGTACCACGTATGCACACATACATAATAAAATACTTGCATATACGCAAAATAAAATTTCTACTCAAAAGATTAGTAATAATGATAGTGATAATTACAATATTACTAGTCCCCAATATTAAATAATATAATTTAAATCAAATAGGTAATATGCATATTTACAAAACTAAAAGAAAAATTTATTGTCTAGTTTATACTAAAAAATAACAATGATAAGACTACGAATCTTATTTAAATTATACGATATTAGATTTTTAACCACTCCCCAATCAATTGCTTTGTTATGTTAATACAACAATGTTGTTTATTAGATTGTTTTTCTTTAGATATGTAAAATAAAATGACCGAATTCAAATATAGGATGCATCCTTTCTGTGGTTCACCATCTCCAACATCAATAACATTAACGTTCACGGGCGGTCGGGCGCCACATTGTTAATTCTCATGCTTACGTGAGGGTGAGGATGAGGTTTTGTGCGCGTGCTTTGTAAGCATATTACTAGGAATTGGTGAGATGCCTCTGATTTTCCAAGGCACACAATCATACCAAATTTCATATTTCTTCCACTTACAACTAAATAAGACCTCAATTTTTGTTATCACCTTTTTTTTTTTTTTTTGGGTACAGGAGGAGATAGGAGAGGGAAAGGATGAGTGTGATTAAACGTGAGTATTTAACTACTACAATAAAATTCGAATCACAATTTACCGTGATTGGTTCCTTTTTTTTTTCTTCTTCTTCTTCTTCTTCGTCCCCCCCCCCTTTTCCCCTTTTCTCTCTCTTTTACACAATCTATAACAAGAATCCTGCCTAGAGATCTCTCGCTTTTTATTATTCTTGTTTTATTGTTTGGGTGAACAATATGATAAAACGGTTTTTATTGTTAGAGAGTGCACGATTCCTAACTCAATCTTATTTGTCAAGAAGGCAAGCAAGATTGCAATAATATAGAGTTTTCTCAACAAAGGCTTCTAGAAAAATGTTTGTATTTTGTAAATTGCTGGTTGATGCCTAGTTGGTGAGAAAGTAGATAACCACCTAACTTTAATTTAGTACGATATCAATAAAGTCTTTTTCTGAATTTTTTTCGGGTGTAGATTTTGACCATAACTACTCTATTATGCCCACCCTTTTTTTTTCCCTGATAACAACATAAGGCAATAGAGGGTCCATTATTTCTATGTTTCTTAATACTAACCAATCTATAAGGTGTCGAGTTATAATTAGTTACTACGGTGTAAACAACTGAGATAAAAACATAGCACATGCATAATTTACATGGAAATAAAAACTTTTCCTAACTAGGCCAATCACTTCAGTGTCAACATCAATCTACCAATCAACTTGCTATGTTTATTTGAACTCGATAAAAATTGTACCATATGTCTATCCTTTTAGGGTAATTTTCACACAACTTTTTCTTATCATTGTCAAGAATAAAACACGAGGCATGCGCATGGCCTTGTGGGTTCTCTTGTCTACATATCTTAAACCAGGCTTCTGCTTGATTGGATGTCATTCTCCTCCACATCGCACCACTTTCTCCTCCACTCACTCACCCCCCTTGTCTGAATGCTAAGGCATATCATTGTTAGGATTCGATTGGAATGTCGACTCAAAAGGCCAAAGTAAAGCTTAAAGGAACATGATTGATCTGATCGGACTCATAAACTATAACTTTTGAGTAAAGACTAAAGTGATAACTATATTTCATATGGATTAGTATGAAAGTTAGAGACCTTGTGTCAAATTAACGTCTAATAAGCATTTTAATTTGCTGGTTGTGTATGGTGATTAACGTTTCATCCTGTCAAAAGCTTAATCCATTAAGTGGAATAACTCAATTTTTACCTCATGTCTAGTTAACGAGGGATACATGGCACACTTCTTCCAGAAATTCCCATGTTAAATGGAGCATTAAATCATCTTAGCCCCCTTCATCCATAACCATTGATCCCTCAAACTAAAAAGGAATACACGTTCTATCAAGATCAAAATCTTCCACTACATTCGGGTGGCACCATTATGTTGTAATCAAGACTGAAATTCCATCTTGAAAGATCTTATTCCTTTGTTGTTCTTGATATTTTCTTCATGGAAGAGGGCAAATCCAGTTGGTTTTTATTACCATTATCAATACAGTCAATAGATTGGAGTTGTGCAAAGTTATAAACTCTCGGCTTGACTATGAAAGAGATATTCACATAAATAACACTACATGTATGCAAAAAACTTGCAAAATATTTACATACAGTACATTTGACAATGTACTGTTATTTCACACATTATATCACTTTTAAATCAATGACAATTACATAGGACGACACGTACATTGTATAAGTCTTATATATATTTATATATATATATATCATATAGACACACACGTAGCTGTATTTCTATCTAAGAAAAATAAATCTCAAAGAAAGAACCAACTATATATGGAACGTACAAAATGAAATGACACGATCAGTTGAAGTGGTGCAATAAAAAAAAAAGGAAGAAGAAAAGATAAAATGAAACTGAAGTAACATGCATGGGATGACTTGAAAGAAAACCTTTGTGAATGGTGTCCAATCATTAATTTAATTATGAAAATGAATTCCAAAAATGGTTATAGTGACATCACATTATTCATTCCATTGAGGATGAACAAAATCATTACTAATTGAGGAAGTATATTCCACTTACAATACGGGTACGATTTCTATGCGAGTGCAATCAAATCAACAAAAAAAAAAAAAAAATCAAATTATGCCACTATAAGGAATAAGCCCAATAGCCGCAACTCGTGACGTCGTAAAATATGTATATATCGCCGCAAATGTGTGATAGCAGCGACAAAGTCGCCTGCGAATGTCGCGGCTAAAAACTCGTGGTAGTAGATCCATAGAGCCGACTCGTGTCGTTACAATCTAGGAGCCACCTAATAGAGGTGACATAGTCGCGGCTGTATGATAGATGAGTTTCAGTCATTAAAAAAAAATTGACCCGACCCACCACTTTTTTTGGTATTGGAATAGCTATTCCACCCATTTCGTCAAGATAAACAAGACGTATTCTATCATAAGTCGTCCTGTCAAGAAAAAAAGTGCAGCACCAATAAATCCATGAGATATTATTTGTAAAAGGGCTCCATTAAGCCCTGTATCGGTAATAGAACCAATTCCTATAATTAGGAAACCCATATGAGATACAGAGGAATAGGCTATTCTTTTTTTTTAAATTCCGCTGACCGAAAGATGTTGAAGCTGCATAAATTATTTGCATTGCACCTACTATAATCAACCAAGGAGAAAATATAGAATGAGCATGAGGTAATAATTCCATATTGATCCGAATTAATCCATATGCTCCCATTTTTAATAAGATCCCGGCTAAAAGCATACAAGTACTATAATGCGCTTCAGCCAGACCCGACCCCCCGCCTGTCAGCCCCACCCATCCAGCCCCAGCCCCATAGCCCAGTCCTTTTCCATCCATATTTAATTAAATATTATTTGTCCATGTGAGGAGTCGAACCCAACACCTTGAATGTAAATACATGGTACTTCACCAACTGGACTAGCTTGACTTTTGGTTATTACCTTGCCTTTATAATATATATTATATAGATTATTATAACTATAGTAACGAATATTTTCCCTATAACAACGATTTTCTGTCGCTAAATACAAGAACAAAGGTGGGAAATTTTCCCGCCAATCATATAAAGACGATATTTATGGATCGTCATTTTATATCGAGAAACATAGCGACGACTTTTACACGTCGCCTATATAGGTATCAATATACAGCGGCGACATCACTTGTCGTCTCTGTAGATACATACTACAGCGACGACATTATGATGTCGCCGGTACAGGGTGATGATTGCTGCGGCGACTTAAAGTCACCTCTGTAGCTAATGTTATAGCAACGACAGGTAACGTCGTCGTAAAATATTGCCACTGTAGCTCTTGTTTCTTGTAGTGTGCACACGCTAAAACATAAAATAAAAATTAAAGTGTGTAAAATAAATTATATTAATGTGCGATCTTTTTGTGGGTGCTTGTCGAAGATAATTTAATGGGAGAAAAAGGAATGGATTAAGGAAGAAAAATTAAGAAAAGAAAAAATAATAAAAAATAATAAATAGACAAATAATAATAATTATTACTATTATTATTGATTTCAATTTCTTTTCCATTTTCGCTTGCAAGTGAAGATATTAAAAAAAAAAAAAAATCACATGGTGACTGTGGAAAGAGGATCCAACCAATAATCATGGATGTGAGAAACCCCACTTAAATACCATAGATTTGTTTTTCGGATTAGCCAAAGAACAAGACCCTAGTTGTCATACCAGCATCCTCGGCTTGTCAAGTGAAGATTTAACAATAATATATATCAAGGAAATCTTGAGAAAATTTGTGCATAATATCTATTTAATAATGAAAAATAGCATAGGTATATAACACAAATATAAAACAAATTGTACAAACAAATATATAGCCCATGTAATAATCATTGATGAAAAAGTGATATGATGTATTAATTAACAATATCCTACCAAATGTATGTTTGTACAATTTATTATACATATAGTGCATTTCTCTTTAATAATTTAAACTTTAAGCTTCTAGATCAGAGTTGGTTAACACAATTATGTTTATCGACCCATCGACAAGCATGCAATGAAACTTGCAAGTTGCAACTTGCGTGAACATTATGATAAACACCAATTATTAGATATAAGTTAAGAACTTTCAAACTCAATCATCATGATTAGTTAATTAATTAGGTTTAGCACTTTTATGACAAGATGGCCACATTGGTGAAGATAACATAACTATGCCAGTTCAAGGAGAGAAAAAAAAAACAACTATTACGCTATTCTATTTGGTACTGCACAATCTATTTCTTTTTGTATATCAACTTGACTATATATATATGTAATATATAACCGATATACGTACTAAATAAATATATGATACATAGAATTTTTAACAGACGTGGTATCTAATCTAAACATATATACATATTCATAGACATTATTCTTTAGATTATCTACAAGACTTTTGTAGTTATTGGTAACTCCCACTTAAAAATTAGGATCATTTGATTAACTAGGGTTCTCGAGTTGGACACATGTAAACCACTAACTCAACTTCCAATTTTCTAACCTATCATGTTTAGGTAACTCTTTGGCTGAATCACTAGCCTCTTGGCATTTGTCAATTATGTAGATAGCTAGTTGTTTGTATGTCAT
>CAVNYN010205953.1:0-16614 GCA_963692815.1 Nyctanthes arbor-tristis | reverse complement strand
TGTCAAAAAATAAAGTGTTTCACGCATTGCGTGAAGATTTAAAATGTAAAGATAAAGATGCAATATGAAGAGATATATACAAAAATCTCTACATAGCAAATGGTATACAATTAATTCGAACCAATCAAGGTTGACGCTTGCACAAAATTTTCTTAAAATAGTAGGGAAATAGTAAGAGATGAAATTTGAGACGCAAAACCTTTTTTTTTTCAAAGATGAAAATGGGACAGAGTTAAATATTTATTAATAGAAAGATGAAAATGAAAAAAAAAAAGAGGTTTAAAATAAAAATATCGGCAATACTAACTACTAACAAAGGACATAATAAAAAATCCAAAAAAAAAAAAAGGCACATCATAGTAATAATAAAAATAATAAAAATAGAGATGAACATCGCCAAAGCGGGTCTCTGTCAATGCATATATGCTGCAAACATATTAAACTAGTTTGACATAATAATAAATGGATTCAGTTAGTTGTGGTGTACCTTTTCTTAGGAAATAAATTAGCTTAAAGAAATGTGAAACAAATTTGATTTGATAATTCAACCATTTCTTAAGGGCTTAAATCTTGATTATATATAGGTCAAATGCTTTTTTCGATTTTGTCTCTGTGTGTGTGTGTTTAAATGTGTATTTTTAATCATGCGTTTAATATATAATATACTATGTAATTGACACATAAACTAGATAATCACAACAAACCACGGATTTTTTGATTTTATTTATATTTATTTATTTTTATTTTTTTAATTTTGGGGGATTGAACAAACCCCTGATTTTGTGGCTCAAGATGTGGAGGGTTTTGGGCGGTTTGAATAGTAGCATGTGGTGGCCATATGATCTTTTTCTACTTTATAAGTTAAGTATAATAGATTTTTACCCGTACGTTGTACAGTTGGACATCTTATCAAAGTATCTACGTAAATATCAATATTTAGTTTTAATAAATTATGATAAATAATAAGTAAAAATAAATTTTCGTTTCTGTTGGCATCATCTTATAATAATTATAATATACAGTAAATTGAAAGCAATTAACCAAATCTAGTTTTTCACCCTGCGATGCACGGGAAGAATAATTTAATATAATTTAATTTATTATAAAGATTTGAGAAATTAGATTCTCACATGTGCTAAAAAAATTAAAAACTTGATATCGTATAAGGAGAAGACTACATCGAGGGGTAGTTATTTTCTTTTTAATTTTATTTTTTAAAATTCTTAATTATTAATAGTTATTTTTTTCAAGTATAGTTATATTTTATTTTAATTTTTGTTGTATAATATAAGTATTCAATTCATAAAAAACATCAATTATATTAACTTTATTTGTGTGCGTCAAGACCCATGTGATATGATGATATCATAGTCAATTCTCAAACCTTTGAATAAATCCGCTCTTGATTATTGTTTTCACATTGAAATGAAAAGAATATTTAAAAATATAAAGATAAGATAACTTAAGCAAAGAATTATAAAAATAAGATAGAATTATGAAGATGAGATAACTCAAAAATTAAAAACCAAAAATTAGAAGTGATAAACATCAAAGTTACCGCATTGGTTACCACAAACCAATCAAAATGACCAAAAAGCCCCCACTTGAAGGATTTTGGGCCGGAAAATTGTGGTCAAACTATACTACAGCACCTCTCATTTTATTAATATATAGATTTTGTGGTTTGTACGAGAATAGTGGTTGAGGTTTATGTAGTACAAATAAGTCATGTCAAATATGAAAATGTTATTAGTTTGACCAGATTATATTTTTAAATAGAAAATATGGTGGTACTGTCATGATACTAACAGGTGAGAAAACATGAGGTAATAACAGAGCTTAATGTTACAATTTAATTAGTTCACTATATAACGCTGGTACTATAGGGATACTAGCTAGCAAAATATTTGAAAATTTTCATGATATAAAACTGGTCCCAAAAAAGACGTTTAAATTAGGAATTATTTTAAAGAACAAATAATTTTCTTTCTTTACTTACTTTATCAGGATTGTCCTTCGTTAAACATACATAATAAATTAACTCGTCCGTCCCAAAGCTAACCATCCGCTTGGCCCAAATTGGGTCAGGGGTGGGTTGGCCTGGCTCGTGCCTACGCAGATTAAACAAAAAATAATTTAAAATAAAAAAATTAAAAAAATCTTATAATAAAAAATAAAAAAACTACAAACAGTTCAGTAGACAGGGCGAAACATTAGCTCGAACCAGTGGTTGCCATCCCGACCTTCAGCCATCTAATCTCCAGTCTAGTTGATAGCACTACATTGAATGATGAATTGATATGTATACATACATAAAGGTCTTCATTTATTTAATGACCAATAAAGATATGACAACTAGACTAGAGACTAGTTTCCAGTATAAATAAATAGCATTATTCTTTTGAATTGATATTTAAGAAATTCAAAAAGTTCCTATATTTATACGAACTACGGTGAGTTCTTTATCAAATAAAAATTTAAAAGTAAAAGCCACGCGACAATATCTATATTTTTCACACAATATCTTTTTGAAAATGAAAGGGAAGGAAGGCCAAATTTATTGGGTTATAAGCTTGTGGCACCGCTGCAAATTGTAAAATCAACAGGAAATCCTCTTTTCTTACAGGGAATTCGCTTTGCTACTTGTAAACAATACTAATGTGTATCTCAGGGTGGAGGTACGGGGAGTTCGGGTATGGGTGGGTGAGCAAAATCATATGAGTAGTGGTGAGTACTGAGTATCATTACAAATGACGTGGCACAACGTCCCTAACTTATCTCCTTTGAACAATGCTATACATACATTAAAAAAAAAAAAAGAGAAATAGAAACAGTACAATTGACAGAATTTAGTTTTACACAGATCACGTCACCTTTAAATAAATGACAATCGTACAGGACACGTATCGTTTGAAATTGTGTATACATTGTGTAAAAAGTAAGATTATTCATCTCCTATATACATATATATATATATATATATATATATATAAGAAATGATATAATGTCAAACGACTAATGCTATAAATAATGTCAGAGATCTATGTGGCGTAAATCTAAGCACGCTACTTCAATTTGCAGCGACCATACTAATATGCAAGATTAATATGACATGTTTATATGCGTGTCATACCACATATGATTTTATATTATTTTCCTTATATATCATATATATGCCACAGCCCACAAGTACAGAGCGGAACCACCAAGGGAAAAGACTGTATACTTCTTTTTGACAAAATATTAGAATAATAAGTTGAAAATATTTCCTATGTATAAACCAAAAAAACTGATATATTACCACGCCTGCATATAACGCATGCAAGGGCCCAATTTGCTGTGGGCTCATTTTCACCTTGCGTTTCCTTCTATATGCTGCACGACTGCATAATATGTGGTGGCCATGTTTAAAATTCTTTAAGAATTTTTAATTAATTAGATTTTTCATACGTGACTTTTTATTTAAATGTGACTTTTTAGTTGAAAAAGTTACATAGAACGTGAAAAAGTTACATAGAACGTCACTTTTTACAACCAATTTTCTTAAATCCTTTTACAATCAATTTTCTTTAAGCTGTATGTAGTGAATATCAAATAATAATTAAAACAAGCCGCGCGATTTTTTTAAAACAAAAGCTACAAGCCGCGCGATTTTTTTATTTATTTTTAGAGCCTATGATTTTAATTTGTATATGACTTTTTAATTGAAAAAATTACAAAGAATGTGACTATTTACAATCGACTCTACGTAATGTATGTAGTAAAAACCAAATAATCATTATGTGACTTTTTAAAACAAAAAGTTACGCGTCACGCAATTTTTATGTTAATCAATGATTTTATTGTATACGACTTTTTCATTGAAAAAGTCACATGAGACGTGACTTTTTAGAATTGACTCTAAGTCACGTATTTAAGAAATACCAAATAATTGTTGTTTTATGTGCGTTGTGTTTTAGAAGAATCGACTCTAAGTCACGTATTTAAGAAATACTAAATAATTATTGATTTATGTGCGCTGTGTTTCAGAAGAATATATATTTATATGCACTTGTACTGTCATGATGCAGATTGTAATTGTACTTCAAAATGAAATACCAAATAATTGTTATGCGATTTTTTAAAATAAAGAGTTACACGACACACGTTTTTTGTGTAAATCTAAGATTTTAATGAGTACGTGACCTTTTAATGAGAAAGTTACATAAGACGTGATTTTTTCGATATAACTTATATTTGACTTTTTAATTTTTGTATATAACTTTTTAATTAGATGCCACATATAAAAATAAAAAACTAAAACAATATTGGAACAAAATGGAAAATAAAAATGTATTAACTGGATGGACCATAACAGTGCCCAAAAAAGTGAAAATTTTTTTATGCCCATGACTTTGGCCCTTGTTCTCTGTGCACAATGCGGGAAATTTACTTTAGAGCTTGTTGATGCTCATTATTTTATTAAATTTGGAGAAAATATAATGAAAAATGTGGTAAAATGTATATTAAAAATATGAAAAGATTTGAAATTTGTAGGTGAAATTATAAATTGAGAAAATAATAATAGGGATCAAATAAGCACTTAGTTTCCACCGTAATTTAGGTCGCCAAGGTTTTAGACTTATCTTTCTAATTCTATAATGATTTGTTGGTACTTTTCTAAAGACCCCCACTATGGACGTGGGCATGATGGCTCACGCCTCGGACAAAAGCAAAATAAGGTTTGAGATATGTGTGACAATGGAGAGCCCATGTTGATTTCTAAAATGTTTACAAGGTTATGTTGACGTCCCAAAACCAAATAACAATTGACCCAAATTCAACAACCTATTTGAAACTGAAAACCCAAAAAGCATTTCTTCTTCTTTTCTTTTTCTTTCTTTTTTAAAGGAAATCAACTGGTCTCCCCTTGAACACAAGCGGCGGCAAAACAGGAAGACAATCAACCCAAAAAGGCAAAAACAATTATACAATGAAGAAATAACGTAAGTAGCAATAAATTTTCTATAGAAACATATCGGACTCTAATTTAGAGCCCGACCATCAATTATAAGGGCCACGTGTATTTTTTGGGGAATATTATATTTCTATCTCTAGGTATATGATAACAAAAACCACGGTTACTCTCAACAAGAGGATCTCTAACGTCATTGATAATAAGGGCTCCTAGTTGTCACGCCACGCACATGACACGGCCGAGGAGGCAGTGCGCAAACAAGGCCGAGGCTCACACAAAGTGGGGGAGACGTCATCAGGCAAGGCCCGCGGGCAAGGCTGAAGGCGGAACAAGCGCAAACAGGGGGCACGACAGAGACGTGTGCACAAGGCCGAGTGGATTGGGTGCGAGGACGGCAGACCCAGACGAGCGTGGAACATTCTAGAAGCTTGCAAGGACGGCAGACATAGACGAGCGTGGAACATTCCGGAAGCTTGAAAGACATGCTGGACGAGGTGCATTCCGGAAGGTGGACGTTGCTGGAAATCGCTAGAACATTGCGGAACGTTCTAGAACGCTGTGGAACGTCCCAGAATTCGGCAGAACGTACTAGGACGTACTGGAAACCAGCTGGACGGGCCGGACTGGGTTGGTCTCGTTGAGTTTAGAAGGATCCGGCCAACTCAAGAATGTTGTAAATAGTACTAGAGTCTTGTAGATAATTGTAGAAGGATCTAGAGGGTCTCGGCCGTAAGATCAAAACGATCTCAACCGTCCGTTTCAAGGGCTTGAGCCTATAAATAGTGGCCAAGTTTCCATTTGTGGCATAGAGTGGCAAGTGTGAGGCTCTAGAGAGAGAGAAAGTAGTCCACAACCATTGTAAAATGTCGTTTGCAAGTGTATAAAATCGTTTGCGCTCCTAGCCAAACGTTGGGTGCATTACTTGACATTGTCGTTTTCCGGTCGCCGAGTACGGTGTGCTAGTACCAGTTGAGCCAATGAAAGGCCGACTTAGCGTTACACCACATGGGGGGAATGAGGGACAACGCTAAGACTGCGCGCTACATATCGTTGGAGACGATAGGTGCGTGACAGGTGGTATCAAAGCCTAAACGATACCAAGGTGGTATCAGAGTGGGTTAAGCTGGGGTCAATATGTCTAGCATAAGGAATGTATTTGGAGCCGCATTGAGGGACGTCTAGCTGGGGGCCATAGACGTGTGGAGACGATAGATGTGTAACACAGTGCATAGAGCTCGTTGGCGACAAGGCTATGCACTGAGCATTGCATCTGACTGTCGGGAAAGTAAATTGATGGTTAGCTACCCATCCCTTATAACGCCTTCAAAACCTACGTATCGCTCGACGCATTGTTTAAGCATACCTAGAAGACAAGTTCTTATTGGTGATCCATTTACCATACTTACATTTGGTCACTGTCTGAGCTCAACTATATGATTAGTTGAGAATTAAGGATATTATTTTTCGTTGACAAGTGTTTTCTATAATATCCACATTGAGTAAAATATTGTTGAAATGGACAAAAAATGGCAAATGATACAATATGCTTCCAAAGAACTTATAATTAATGCACAGTAATGATGAATGTGGTCATCAGACCGCATTGAACTTCTGGAGTTTTTTTTTCCCTACTCTGGCTGAAGGTCTTATGTAGAAATGAAGCTTAGGGATAAATGAAGAAGACGAAGGGTAAAAAGCATGGCTCAAAAATGTTTTATATCACAAATTCCAAGAATCATTGATAGTTATCTTTCAATATTAGACTTATTTATTTCATTATTATATATATATATAAGTAAACTCTTTATGCCTCATGCCTTGTGATCGGTGAACTCCTGTAAATTATATTTTTTAATTTTTTTCAAACCCAGTAAATTATTTAATAGTACTTAATCTTTTTTATGTCGATTATTTTTATTTATTTCTTTCTTTCTTTTTTCTTTTCATTTTTGCCTTTAGGATAATATGTACTAGATTCTCATCCGTGCATTGCATGAGAAGAATACATATTAAATAATTTAAAAAATAAATAATATGAAATTTTATACTTTTTTGTATGATAAAATTTTATAAGGTTACGTTGCACAATAAGGCATAATTAATTTTGAACATCAACCAAATAATAATATAATTTTTTCTTGACATTTTAAAGTAATTGTAGTTTACAACAAATTTTAACCTGATTGTTATCATTAACGCTAATAAATATCATTTTTTTGCACTAATTTAGATAATAAATGACATCATATGAAATAATTACTAGTTGGACAGTTATACATACCATGAAAATATTTCTTATTTGAAACTAATAAAGTTAGATAGCATGAAAATTATATAAATTAATAATATATAAAAGTAGTCATATATAAAATAGTCGTAACTACTAATATTCATTTATGCGTGGAAAAATTAAGAAAAAATTAGAATTATAATTATCAGTTAACTTAAACTAAATATATATATATGTTTAATTCCATTAATTATGAACTATAAATTTCAAGATATGTTAGACAATTTGATAATGAAATTTATCTATAATTTAAACAATTAAATAATGATAATTATCTATTCATTATTAAAATAGTGAATCTTATTTTAAAATGGTAAATGGATAAGGCAAAAGCGAATAAAATTTTTTAAAAAAATTGAAAATTTAGAATACTAAGTTGTCGCAATATAAAACAAAATGTCTAAAAAGGCCTTATTAGTAGATTTTTTGGCTGGAAAACAGTCCTTTAATTAATATATATTCCTTTTTAGAGAAAACTTTTCTTTGATAATAATAATAATATAAATAAATTTTAAAATGTTATAAACTAGAAGAAAAGAATAGAAAATATAGAGAAAAGTTGGAAAGAAAACTTATGAACGTATATTTATTCTCAATACAAAGGGGCTATATATAGACTTACAATACCAAAGAATATCTTAGTAGGTAAGTAAAAGACTCTTAGAGTAGAGACTAAGATATATATGATGGCTATTAGAGTTTCGGGGTAAATCATTCACTCTAAAATATATTTGCAACACTCCCCCTTGAATGACTATCTATAAGTTAACTGCCTTGTTAAAAACCTCATTTCGGGGAAAACCTAATGGAAGAAAAACCTACCAAACTAGGAAAAAAATACAATTAATTCTGATCAACTTTGAAGTGTTCAAGTGTTGACTCATTAAAACCTTGCCAAAAAAACAAATGGGACAAAACTAATCAATGGAAAAAAGTACAGCTGCTCCCCCTGATTTCAGCCAATAATGGTTCTCGTATTTGGCCATCCATATCTCTCCAATATCTTCAATACTTTGAAATATATTCTGCTTCAGGCAACAAATCTTCAGGAGTTTTATATTGATGGTCATTATTATATATGTTACAGACATTTATTACACAAAGAATATGCCTCGTTAAAACCTTACAAGGAAAAAACCCTGTAAGGAAAAATTCAAGTGAAAGAAAAATATTACATTATTATTTAGATACGTCATTGATGTTGCCTAGTTAAAAACTTTACTTGAACCACTGAGACAAAACCTTAGTTAAGAGAAAAAGAGTACTCGTATCTCCCTCATATTAACTGACGATGTATACAAGAACTTTTAAATTATTTATATGCTCCATTCAAGCATACTAAATCATTCTAGGATTTTATCACATTAATGATATTTTTAGTATATTGCCAGTCGAAAGAAACTTCAGGTTTCAATAACATCTACCACATATTTACTACTCTTTTAGCATAACTATCGATTGTCATATTATTGACATTGTAACAATTTGCAGCGTTGTCTTTTTTATCTTGGTCAATATTCAATGTCAACAATTTTGATGAAATTGATTCATTATCCTCGCTATTTACTGAGCTCATGAGCTTGTGTAGTCGGCTATTATTTCTTGTCGATTCTATCTGGTCTCATTATAGGCACTTTTAATTTGTTGCATCTGTATACTCTTCTGGAGTATATGCCTCAAAAGGATCATCACAAGTATCTGCTCCATATTCTTTTTCATGATGTTTATTTTGGATTCAAACATGTCATGCTTCAGGTATGCGATTAATATCTCAAATCCTCTTATAGGATTCTATATCAATCCAAAATGGAGCATTTAACATAGTTTATCTATTGGCAATTATACAGTCAGGATCTGAAATACATACTATTGCAAACTTCAAGTTTATATTATACACACAAGGATTGCAAACTCAAGTTTATATATACACACAAGGATTACAATTACGCAGTTCATATATAATGCTGAGATGACTATCTAATTTAAGAAATAGTCATAAAACATGTTCATCCTTCATGGATGAAGCATATAAATAAGGATTCAAATTCATCATATATTCTCAGCGTTACAATAATATTCATCTTAATACGCGTGGTGGAGCGACTATAGATATTGTACTTTTCAACTTTAGATGGAGGCTTCTGACTATAAGCCAAATATGGGGGGATATCATATGTTCTATAGGCATGTTATATAAGAATTGCTACAAGTGAAAGATCAATATCATTTAAATACAAATGTTTTGTTCTCAATTTAGTGTAACAAATAAATTGAGGCGTATAATATTATTTTGCTAACTATAGTCAATTAATATCTCAATCAATATATGAATAATTAATAACATTTGAGATAAAATTCACTAACAAGATATATATATCTTTTATGCTATCTGAAAATTTTGCTCATAATCAATCAATTGTGCAAATATTCTTGCAAAATTTTTGGTTACAAGTTTGACATGTGACTTCTAGTAGATCCAAATTCATAAATAATCTAGAAGGTCATAAGGAGGGTGAGTGGGCCCACACGATTCACCATGAATATTTTCCAGATCTATTTGGAACCCAGTTCCAAATAGCTAGTGATTATTAATAATCAAATTGTCCGAGAACTTGCAGCACACGAGAATTCATTTAAATGGAAAAATCTTCTATTCTTCAGATGATTCTTGATGGTTCTTATTATCAATAAATAGGGATGGTCTAACCGGTCATGCAAATAATAAAATTTTCATAATATTAAACTTCTAGTCCAATATAACAAGTAATATATTTAAACACTACCAAAACTTTTTAAGTAAGAGACATCAGATTCTCGACCGAAGACATGTCACAAGGGAGAATACTGATGATAGATAATTGGCCATATACGAACCATCACTACAGCATGCAATATGGCATGATCCCAAGCAGAAATTGGGAGTTTTTTTTTTTTATAAACAATGGTTTAAGCCACCTTGAGTGTGAACACGAGCAATTAAATGTTCAATCTCAATTCCGATTGCCAAGAAATAATCATCAAATACTTGAGATCAAACTCACCAGCATCATCAAGGCAAACTTATTTGATTCCAAGAATTGAACTTCTTAGTTTTATTCTATGAGCAAGTAGTCTAGCAAATGCTGCATTTCTTGTAGAAAGCTAGCGAACATAGGACCATCTAGTATAAGCATCAATCAATACCATAAATTAATAAATGGTTCAAATTGGGTATATCAGCTCACATATATCCCCATGAATTCTTTCCAAGAAAATTAGAGACTCAATATTAACATTCACACTAGAAGGTTTGATGATTAACTTGCCTTGCTCACAACAGCACGCGGGAAACCATTTGCTAAAAGAAACTTTTGATTCTTTAGATTGTACCATGTGAATTATCTACCGCATTATAATTGCTAAGATATGTCCAAACCTATTACACTAATGTATAAAGCTCTTTCTGTCAATGAACTTCATGTTCGTGACATGGTTTGTCTCAATTGCTTTTATGATTGGATAATATATTCCAGATAGTAGTACTGAGAATTTTTTCCCTATCTGCTTTCAGCCAGATATAAAGGAATTTATAGAAAAATTTTATTATCTTTTTGCATTTTTCCAATATAATAGCCATTTAATATATTTAAAAATCAGTAAATTTCTCTTGAATTTACTAAAATAAAGTGCATCATTAATATACAATGTAGTATTACTTATCAAAATAATACAAGCTCTTCTAGAGCTTTTGATGATATTGGATGTACATGATATAGTATTAACAATACCTTCAACTAATGTTAATTTCATGGTATGCATAGTTGTACTGACATCAAATCACCAATATTTCCTTTTGGGTCAACAAAGAAGCTGGAGACATCAAAGTGAGTTACTACTTGACCATCATCGTCAAGGAAATTAGTCTCCACTTTCCCTTTTCCCTTGAGTGACTTGTATTAGAGATCCACAAAATATTTTGCCGTACGACAAGTACGCGCTCAATGCCCTTTCATGCCACATCTAAAGAATATTCTTTATATTCTTTTTTAGATAAGCTATCATTATTGGATGTTTTATGCATCTTACTGGTAGGGCTTTATTCATGAGTTTTTTCACATCTTTACCCACAGTTTATGATGAGATGTTACATTTGCTTCAGGCAATGCAATGAAATCAGTGGGGGCGTAACTCATGATTTTTCATATATCATATGGATCTTAGACGGTAAAGTACTCAACTTTGAGTTAGACATAATAACGAAGGAAACTAAATGCATTTGCACAACCCTTACATGCGTTTCATTCTTTTGTTAACTTACCCAAGCCACTTGAGATCAGATGAACTAAATCATTAAGGACCCATGACAAATAATTCTTGCTAATAGGTCATGTGCAACTAATTAAAATTTGGTGATATTGACTATCAGTATAACTCTATGATATGTAAAGTCATAAATTCATTGTCAATAGGACATAAATATTTGTACTATCCTTCAGGAAGTATTGTTTCACATACCACCAATATCTATAGCCATCAAGGCATGCTATTTTAGGATCATAGTAAATTAGACTCTTAAAATCAATATTAGTTATTGTATTTCAGGAGCAATAGATCAATATTCTTCAATAATATTGAATTATCAAATAGAGTTATTTCCATTTCGAGGGTAATAGATCAATAATCTTCTGGAATACTGAATTACCAAATAAATTAGATTTTTGGATCTAATATAAATTACTCGGGCATGTAACATTCTTTATAATATTACGATTAGTCGTGTTACTTCGAGAGCAACAACTTATTAATCTAATTGAAATAAGAATGAATTAAAAATAAATAATAAGATAAGAAAAAAATAATGCATATAACGAATACTAAAAAAAGATAATTCATAATGAGCAATATAAAATATTCTTCAAGAATATTTATTTACTGTATTTTTCTGCAAGAAAACAAAGATCTAAATCTCATATATCGTATTATTCAAAAGAACACTATATTAAATTAGAATATAATTTAAGAATCACAATGTATTAATTGTAATAATCTTTAGGAATATTAAGAATTAGAGAATCGTATTTTTCAAGAATTACGACAAATCGTATAATCATATTCTTCTGCAATATGAAAAGTAATGGGTGATTCTTCAGGAATCACAAGAATAATATATCTCAAGACTCTTCAGGAACCAATCATATTCTTAGAGGATGTGGAGCATAAATTGTGATTCTTCACCTATCACAAAAGATAATATCTAACCACAATAATCTTTAGGATTATTAATAGATTTTTGAATGATCATATTTCTTCAAGAAACTACGATTAATAATGTATATATATGTCAGGGCTCTTCCGGAGCCAATTATATTTTTTAAGAATATAAGACATAATAGTGATTCATCAGAAACCATAATAAATCGCATATATTATCATCATACTAACAATAAAACCAACCAAAAACTAAATAACAACTAAAATCAGAAAAAAATAACCGTATTCGTAAAGATTGGATACAGTGAAGTTTCCGCCAATATGAAGATACCATCTATATAGACAAATAGTTTCAAAACATGGAACTTGAAATTGATCTTGAAATAAATAACTAAAGCACTCAAATTAGGCAGTGGCTTTGTGATTTAAAGAAAACACTAATGTTAAAAACTTCCAAATCTACAAAACCCTTTGTAGAATCTAGAGAAAGAATCAACAATTATTGGATTAAATTGGATTCATTCACCGAAACCGAATGAAGAAATAAGAATAAAAAATAACTGAAGTTTTTGAAGTTCTTTAAAAGAATCGGTGGAAATAAAAATATTTAGTAGTGTGTTGTGCTGATAAGGTATTATAAACTAGAAGGAAATAATAGAAAATAGAGAGAAAAATTGGAGAGAAAACTCATAAATTGTATATTTATTCTTAATACAAGGGGCTATTTATAGACTTACAATACCCAAGAATATCTTAGTGCGCAAGTAAAAGACTCTTGGAGACCAAGGTACGGTGACTATTAGAGTTTTAGGGTAAGTCATTCACTCTATAATATATTTACAATACAAAACACATAATTTTTCAATTGTTTAAAGTTTATTGGTATATGAAACTAAAAGTAAGCGTTACATATAGTTTCTTTAATAAGAAAAATTTAATGTTATCAAACATATATTGTTTATGTGGTAAATTAATAATAAACTAATTTTTAAAACTTGATAAACATTATGAAAATAATATATTACATTTACTCTATAAATAAACTTTTAATGTCGATAAATGAAAAATGAAAAAATGAAAATTATTTTTGAGCGATGCTCTTTTTATAAATGTTTTTTAATTAATCTTGACCGCCCTTAATGAAATTCCTTGCTACGCCCACGAGAGTGCATTGAGCAGCATTTCTATTTCAAAAAAAATGCGTACCCTACGTTTCGAAATGCATCTTTAAATTTGAAGAGTACAGATTAAAAAATTGCCAACTCTATATTTACTTTTTAGAAAGAAACGTTTACAATATTTCTTTATTTTAAACTAGTTAAACCACACGTGTTTTGTACAAGTAGAAAAAAAGACTTATTAAAATATATTATTAAATAGTTGTATAATAAATCTATAACATTTACACTTCGTAAAAAATATAAAAACAAAAGAATACATTACTTAAATCAATAAGAATAATTGACTTAGTAAATCTTGAAATTCAAGATCATTTAGAAAACAAGCTACATTCTTATATCTAATATCTCGTACATATGCAATAAGTTCAACGACAATTATACAATATTATCAAATTAAAATTTGTCACCTCTATAATTATCAAATATTCTGGTCGGATACATCTTCCCTGTTATCTGACACGTAACCATTTGAATCGAGTACGGGGCAAGGTGATTTAGGTCGGGTAGGGTAAAAAAAAAAAAAAAAAAACCGTTACCTGTCACATTTTCAAAAATCCTAAAAAAAATGAAAAATGCAAAAAAAAAAACATATCAGATAATATTAAACTCATCAACACGCAAGACGAAGATGCTGAATGAACGAATTATGATGATTTGAGTTTATTTTAAAATTTTCGTTTCATATTTGATATTTTAATCAGTAGTGAAAAAGTTTAACAAAATGAAAATGCCCAAGTGATTAAGGCTTGAGGGTTAAATTTAAATGTCATAGGTTCAAATCTTCTCTAAGTCATTTCACCAATTTTTTGTTTAAAAAAAAAGAACAATTATGGCAAGATTTACCAAATAAAAAAAGCGAGAAAATCGCAGTACAAAAGGTATCGAGACTTAATTCACTTAATTAATATATATAGATTAGTATTTATATTTTTAAATGTTATTATCCAATAGAATCAATAGTCTCCTTTTGGCCTCTAGCGTGATTCGATTAAGTGTCACACCAGTTAGATATTCACATCCTGAGCAAGAAGTCTCGGGTTCGAACCACACCTACTTTCCCGTATTTGCCTTCCTCTATCTCTCTCTTGTATCAAAAAATAATAATAATTATAATTATTATTATATGCCTGTGAATATATATACACACACACACACACATATTACTTAAGAGAAATGAGTTTCCATACTTTTTATACCGCGATTTTCTCGTCTTCTTTTATTTGGTAAATATTGTGGTAATTATTCTTTTTTAACTAGTATGTGAGCCTATATATATATATATATATATTTAGTAAGAAAACTAAGTTTCGTTTCTTTTTGTATAGCGATTTTCCCACTTTTTTATTTGGTAAATATCGCGGTAATTATTCCTTTTTTGTTTATTTTTAAAACAAAAGCTTATGAAAATTGATTTTAACATCCAAACTTTAACCACTTTGCTTATTTTCTTTTTGTTAAACATTTTCACTAATAAATTAAAATATCAAATATGAAAAGCCAATTCCAAAACAATTCTTAATCCTTCTTAATTTTTTCATTCACCATCTCCTCCGTATATGAAGGTGAGTTTAATATTATTTAAATTTTTTTATGCCTTTTAAACTTTTTAATTTTTTTTAGTTTTATTAGGATTTTTGAAAATGTGGCAGGTGCATAACGGATATTTTTTACGTATCCGACCTAAAGCAGATATCACATACCCGATTCAAATGGATACGAGCATAGGTACGGAGTGGGGCTTGGTAGAATGGGTTGGCGTATCTGACCAGAACCGTCCCATTGTTCCTTCTATTTTCAAATTAATTAAAATGTGATGTTATCTTATGATCCTATCCCCTTTTTTGCCTCCTAATTTCCAGATTAATTAGATTTAAAAATGTATTCCCTTACAGTTAGAGAAACGCTGCTTTTCTCGCAAACACCTCCATATTTGATTTCGCTTCAATTGAACTGTATGATATCTAAAAATCTAGATTTAGTGTAAAATGCGATACATTGAGTTGGTAATAAGTTAAATGTAAATTACAAAAATTTTTCTATTTAAATTATCATCGCATCTCATCTTTTCAAAAACTATACGTAAACATGTTTACTGCAAATATTTTTAATACTTATAATATGTTATTTGACTCATGTTTTGTCTTTCATGATCAGTTATTTCGGTTGGAATCTCTTATTTTTTGGCCAACTTTAATTATAGAGATGGCAAATTTAAGTTTGATAATATTATACATTTATTGTTGAACTTACGTTTTCAAATATATTGAATAATGGTATTAGATTTTTCCCATTATTGCTTACATATGAGAGATTAAATATAAAAATATAGAATTGTCTTTTGAAAGATCTTGAACTTCACGATTAAAAGTTAATTAATCTTATTGATTCAATTCATATATATATATACTTATGTTTTTATATTTTCTATGGAGGTGTAAGTGTTGTAGATTTATTATGCAATTATCTAATGGTATATTTTAATAAGTTTTTCTACACTTGCAACGCACGAGTGGTTTAACTAGTAGAGCTATAAGATACCATTTGCCAGTGATAACAGATTGTCAATAAAATCAAATGTGTGGTTTTGTTAAACTAAGAAACAAAGGTTATCACATCCACATATGATGGTGATAGAAAATTGACCACGGCCTCTAAAAGTGTTAGAAAATTTTCATATATATATATATATATATATTTCATATCCATTAATATCTAAATCAAGAGTTGCGCTGACTATAGACCCATAATTTTCCTGTTCTTTTTATGCAGTGTCTATAGGCAATGTCTTTTATGGTGAATAAAGCGCACCACATTTTATTATTATTAAATTTTTTTAAGTATTAATTTTCTTTTTTTAAATGATTATTATTTTTCTTGTAATATCTAATCAATCCGTAATTACGTTCCTATCTGACGTTCACCGATGCATAAATATCTAGGGTTTTCATTTCCATCCCGGTGAAACTCCTTTCCCTAATTCAATCCTTTTCTTTTGG
>CAVNYN010205949.1:0-44398 GCA_963692815.1 Nyctanthes arbor-tristis | reverse complement strand
ATTTTAAACAATAATGCACTTACACACACACACACATATATATATATATATGAATGAATAGACATCAGGGCCGCTTTGTAGGAGAAAACTCTCCAATTTCTAAAATAATATCCAATTTTAGATTAATCAATTTCAAAAACTATTGTCACGGCTGAAGTGGATTTTTGACATGTAGGTGACTTTTATATATATATATATAGAAAGAATAATGCTCTTTGTTTAGAGTAAATAATGATTTTCAGTCTAGTTGCCATTTTCTTAGTGTACGTCAAATAAATTAATGATCCCATCCTTCCCATCCTATTTTGGTTTTTTGGCGGAGACCATCTGTGAGATCTCACAAGGTGAATACAGATGGATGTACTGTTGATGGGAGAGCTTGTGGGAGTGATATTATCAGGGACTCTAAGGGCGCTATATTCGTGCTTTTTCTACTGATTACGGGGATTGTATAATTTCGGAGGCTGAGCTTCGCGCTACCATCGATGGTATTTTATTGGCTAGATTGCTTGGTATCTCAGATATATGGGTGGAGGCAAATTTTGCGGTCGCTATCTATTACATTCTTCACAGAGACGGTCATTGGAATCTTCAGATCATTATTCATCGCATTCGGCAGTAACTGTACTTTCACAAAGACAGCCTCTCGCATATTTTCCGTGAAGGCCACCAAGTTGTTGATGCTCTTGATTATGACAGCTGGAACAGACATGGTTACACAGAGTATGGAGTTCATGATATGCTTTTAACGCCCTATGGAGCCAACATGATTTTCCTTCATTCATGGGTATATAATTTAGTTTAATTCTTTATTTTTTAAGTCATGCGTATAGTTATTCTAGCTATTATTATATTTCTGCTCTTACAGATTCCAATGTTAGGGAGGTAGTACCTTCTTATTTACTGCGTTCCTTTATTGTACATTCAGTTGGAGGTCAAGTTTTATGCCTCCTCCTTGATTGTACCATTATTTGAGATATTATTAAAAATAGTAAAGAGATTCCAAACCCCGACTAGCTAAATAAGACGGACACTTAAAAACAACGTTATAGCCTAATTGGTGGTACATTTTTCAAACTTAAAAGAGTTTTGTTAAGTGGAGAGAATATTATCATTGAAGAAACAATGATACGAGTTGATTGGTTACCAATTACAATTAAGATAATCGTTTATCCCAATTTTCAATACACATAAAAGGATAAATTTAAATTTGAATTTAAGAATATTTACTAATATAAATATATACATGAGGGGAATTTAAGGTTATATCTACTAACGTATCTCTTGTAGTCCGTATACTCAATTCAAGTGCTAACACGTGGGTGATAATGAAAAGAACAAATGTTTTGTTTCTTTTTGGTCATCAACGTGCTTGGCGGCGACCATGAAATAATATGGCGAAATTATCATTCGGGTGCACATTTTTCAAACCTAAAGGTTAATTGGAAAGGGAGATTATCATCCACAAGACAGTCTCAATAGGGACAAATACCTCGACAATGTCAAGTGGCAATTATAAAAAAAGAAATACTCAAAATTTGCAACTGCCACTGAAATTTATTTACTTCTTTCACAAAGGAAAATTCTTTTCACAAAGTTAAGGTCTGAATAAAATAATGAAACAAAGGTATTATTTAACCCAATTCTTTTGTCTGCCCTTTTGAATTGTTAGTCATGTTACACTGTGCATAGTGAACGAGATTTTTGAGTTGGCACTATTACTTTAATTAATTAATTAATGTGTCATTGAGTACTATTAGATTAGGGTGTGTTTGCGTGGTTCTTAGGGCTCTTAAAAGTTCAACAAGACTCCTTCCTTGAATCATTGCTCAACTTGCAACTTTTAATTTTGGTAGTAAGATTAACGTCATCTAGTAGGCATATATATATATATATATACACACACACACACACACACAAACACAAACACACACACACACACACACACACACACCTATAGTGATACAAGATTGTTCTGTTCTATCTAAAGAATACTTTGCTCATCCAATCAATATTCATTTATAAAACGTGTGGGACTAACATGTGCTTGTTTGACCAATTTCACTATAGCGTTTTTTGAGTCTAATTATATGTGTTTGATATTGAAATTTAACTTAGTGATTAACTTCTCAATAGATAAATATTAAAAAAAATTAAAAAGAACAAGCTACATCTCAAGATTTTACAAGTACATCAGATAGAAATAAAGGGGAGAAAGTAGAACCAATTCGTAGTCTCTGACAAAGAACTAGCCTCCCACACAAGGGCGTGAGCAGCCTTGTTCCCAGAGCACTTAATCCACTTGAATTCGACCCAGTCAATTAGACCCTAGTACATATATTTCATCTTGAGTAGTTGTAATTACCACTTGTGATACATCATTCATTTATTTAATTCTAATAATCAACAATCAAAATTTTGTTACGGATTTCTATAGAATTGTGATGAATGCATAAAATGGATAATAAAAAATTACTGAATTACTATTTAACAAATAAAAATTACACCATTTTCTTTTCACTTTGTATCAAAGTGAAAAGTTGGTCATCGATCTCTAACAAAAAGAGAAATTAAAATTCAAAAATAATGATGATAAAATAAAATAGTACTCCAGTAGAGAAGGTGGTGATTAATTTCTATTTTTCACTTGACACGTGACACGATGAAGGAAAAAGTGAGAAAAAATAGAGTAAAAGAGAGAAAAGTGAAAGAAAAAATAGATAAATAGGGGTCTCACTTATAGTTCTATTCTGGCGCTATACATATCTGATGTACACCACATAAGTTATATAGTGTCATATGGTGTCATATATATGACGCTAGATCATAATTTACTCACTTGTGTGTCTCTCTCTCATCGACAGACCTTTGACTTAACCTTTCATTTACAAAAATCTCGTCAAAGTTGACTCTTGTACTTTCAACTTCTCGTCAATAACAAAACTTAAAATCATCACAGACCCCTGAAACATCTAAACTACATTCAATTCACTTTTGCTTTGCCAACTTGAATCAATGCATAGAAAAATTGCATGATGCATGCTTTCTCTAAAACTAGAAGATGCTTTAAGGTTGGTTTGGCAATCAATTAATTGATTGTAAATAAGTTTAACGATATGTCGCAAAATCAGAGTTTTTCCATTGGTTCCTTAAGGAAATTAACGTTGTCAAAAAGAGTAAGACACCACTAGTGGTTTCATGAGACCACGTGGGGTTTCTAGTTTTTTTTTAAGCATTTTTTTTTTTAGCGAAGTTGGTTCCTTAACATTGGTTCTTAGAAAAAATTTGTATTTATACTAAATGGGTTTAGAATCCAAGTTTTGTGTAGCTGGCAGTAATTAGTCTTGCCACGTAGAAGTAATGATTAATAATTTAGTTTTAAGACTATTTATTTTGAGGAGAAAAATAATGTTATTCATCATTTGAAGTGATTATCACTATGTGTAGGTCATATTAAATGATAAATTCACATGTTTAAATGATAATGATAATTGACCGTGCTGACAAAAAAACATTGTTCTTTGAAGACCCATTTACTCCTTTTCAAATGTTAGAGGCCAACTTGACATTGAAGTAGTAAATGAAGAACTAACTGTACAAATTTCAATTTTTTGTCCAAATAAAGAAAAATGATATGCACTTGTAATAGTGTGTGCGCTGTCTCTATATATGCGTGCATGCTAGCGATCAGGACTACAAATAAATTGGTGCAAATCATTCCAAAATGTTACCTCAAAATAGATGGAGCAATCCACATTTGGATGTTGGGGCTTAAATTAAATAACAAATTGAACCCCAAAACCTCTATGTAAGTTCTCGATAAGTCTGGTCGGTGCTCCTAAAACATTGAAGGTTTTCTCCCCCAAAACATAAGGGCATTCCCTGCAGAAATCAGCACCTGTCAAAAGTTTGTATATATTGAGTCAGATTATAGAGAGTTCAATTGTTAATATAAAACAGACAGCTTCAACTGTTAATATAAAATACATTACACGTCACATTTGTTTTTCATTGGCTCCAATCCAGCTCCCTAGAAATTAAACCTGTCAGGATAATTTCTTCACGCTGCAATAGAAATCAGCGTTCATTGAATTCAAGATACTCCAAAACCCTACTCCCGTCACCCTCACCCATATCTCCTCTCCACTGTCCAAAATTCAACATCGACACTGCTCCAAAATCCTGCCCAACTTGCTGTCCAAATGAGCAGATTTTCCTTACTCCTTTTCATCATCACTTTCATCTCCACCCCTGTTTCATCCCAGCTTGATGAATTCATCTATGAAGGATTCAAGAATCCGAAAACCAATTTAAGCTTATCTGGGGTGGCAGAGATTGACAGAAATGGAATTCTTCGATTAACCAACGAAACCAGTAGATTGATTGGGCGTACCTTTTTCCCTTCACCACTCCATTTCAAGAACTCCACTAACGGCTCTGTTTTCTCCTTCTCCACCTGTTTCGCCTTCGTCATCGTCCCGGAGTATCCCAAGCTCGGCGGCCATGGCTTCGCCTTCGCGATTTCTCCGTCCCAAGATTTCAAATCGGCTCATCCCAGTCAGTATCTCGGGCTGCTTAACTCCAGCGACATCGGGAATTTCTCGAACCATCTCTTTGCGGTTGAGTTCGACACTGTACAAGATTTTGAGTTTGGAGACATTAATGATAATCATGTCGGAATCGACATCAATAGCCTGGAATCCAATAAATCTGCTGCGGCGGCATACTTCTCCGATGATTCTACCAAAAAATGATCTGAATCTCAAGAGTGGGAAACCTATTTTGGCGTGGATCGAATATGATTCGGTGACAAAAGTTGTAAATGTTACCCTTTCACCCTCTTCAACGAAACCCGGGTTCCCAATTCTTTCGTACGAGGTGGATCTCTCCCCGATTTTTCAAGAAATTATGTATGTTGGGTTCTCTTCTTCAACAGGTTTACTCGCGAGTTCCCATTACGTTCTGGGTTGGAGCTTCAAAATGAATGGAATTGCTGATTCGTTAAACTTGAATTCCCTCCCGTCACTTCCAGGGCCCAAGAAGAAAAATAAAGCGCCAGTTATAACTGGCTCTGTTTTGGCCTCTGCTTTTGTGTTAACTTCAATTGTTTTCACCGTTTACTGGAGGAGGAGAATCAAGAATGCTGACACAATAGAGGCCTGGGAGCTTGAAATTGGCCCACATAGATATTCATATCAAGAACTCAAAAAAGCGACCAGAGGCTTTAGGGATTCGGAGCTCCTAGGATTTGGTGGATTTGGTCGTGTCTACAAGGGGACACTGAGGAATCCAAGTACCCCGGTTGCCGTGAAACGCATTTCCCATGAATCCCGACAGGGTATACGATAATTTGTGTCTGAAATTTCTAGCATTGGAAGGCTTCGACATAGAAACTTGGTTCAGCTACTGGGGTGGTGTAGACGGGGAAGTGACCTTCTACTTGTGTATGATTTTATGCCTAATGGAAGCTTAGATAAGTTCTTGTTCGACAGCCCGAAATCTGTTCTGAGTTGGGAACAAAGGCTCAAGATTATCAAAGGGGTCGCTTCTGGGCTATTGTACTTGCACGAAGGATACGAACAAATTGTTATACACCGCGATGTTAAGGCTAGCAATGTGTTGTTGGATGCTGAGATGAACGGTCGAGTTGGAGATTTCGGGCTGGCAAGGTTGTACGATCACGGGGCGAACCCGAGTACAACACGTGTTGTAGGGACATTGGGCTACCTGGCCCCGGAACTGCCACGAACTGGGAAGGCGACGGCTAGTTCTGACGTGTTTGCGTTTGGTGCTCTATTACTCGAGGTCGTATGCGGCCGCCGGCCGATCGAGCCCAAGGCAATGCCCGAGGAGTTGGTTTTGGAGATTGGGTGTGGGACAATTGGCGAGAAGGGACAATTTTTAACGTTGTGGACCAAAGATTGAAAGGTGAGTTTGATAAGAATGAGGTTTTGATGGTGTTGAAATTGGGAATCATGTGTTCTAACAATGTGCCATTTGCAAGGCCTAGCATGAGGCAGGTGGTGAGTTACTTGGAAAGCGAGGCCGAGTTGCCCGATCATCCGATGGCACCCGGTGGGAACTACGGTGGAGGAGCAGGTGGCGTTGACGAAAGAGGATTTGATGATTATTTGAAATCCTATGGATCATCGTCGTTCGAGAAAACTAGTTCGTACACAGTGATGGATAACGGGAATATGGATAGAAGTTTTGCGTCTATTTCTACCTCACCTCTTCCACTCATCAAGGATTCAGGCGAACCGAGATAGGCTGATTTAGACTTACGTAATTTAGAAGTAAAATTTCGTTTTTGTTTGTAAATTCAAAAAATTTTCTTATGTGAAGTACACAATGTAAACGATGTAGCTATTTGGACCTTTTGTTTGATAGCAGCAGTCACACTTGCCAATGCTTAATATTGCTAAGAGCATTTCCAACCCATGCTATTTTAGTGTGGGTTAGCCCATTATAGCGTCCGGTTGATGCTTCAACCGGACGCTATATTGGAACTCCATTTTGAAGTTCAAATTTGGCGTCCAGAAAGCAAAAATGCATTTTATGCAGTTTCATTTATTTACGGAACTGCTATTGGTGCATTGTTTTTTTTCCTTTTTTTGTTACCTAATTCTATACTAACTTTTTATGTTTTTGGTATTTTATTTCTTCTTAATGTCATCTAACATCTTGTCAAATTTTCCTTTTATCCTTTAATTTTAGTTGTATAATTGTTATATGAATTAAATATTTATATTTTTTTGGTTAGATCATGTAATTAAAAAAAAAAACTCTTAGCATAACACACAATGACGTCTTCCATATACAATTAAAGTGATTAGAGGCATGTATGTCATATTTATTTTTTAATGTAATAATAAATGTAATATTTTTGACTATTTATTTAAAATTTTATATGTAAAATAATTAACAAAACAAGAATATAATAGATTAGTTTTCAATATATATTAGTATTCGAATATTATAAAATATAGAAAATATGAAGTGGAAAATATGTGCAGTCCTTTTTAGAGTTTATGGGTTGGAGAAGTATTGTGAAATAAAGTTTGAAAAACTATATTTTAAAATAGTAAAACTGTATTTTAGAGTTTATATGTTAGAGATGGTCTAATACGTTAGTAATCACTTACTTTCAGTAACTAAAATCAAAATAGAAATTAAATAAATCAATCACATACAGTGTTTAGATCTTCCGTGAGTAGGAGTGGACAAAATAAATAGAATCGGGTGGGCGGCCACCCTCTACCACAACTATCCCTATTTTCAAAAAAAAAATCTCTTTTCACCCTTTGAAAAATCAAAAGAGAATAATTTTCAGTGTCTCGGTTAGGCATCGTCAAATTTCAACTAATTATTCTGCCAACTTTTAGTAAAGCCCCTAACTGAACATGAACTAGATTGAAAAACTCAAAACTATTTGGATTTTAGAGGAGAAATAATTATATCAAAACCGAGAACGAAACCTCAACGGTTTTATTTGGTCAAATTCTTCAGACGCTGTTTTTGCAATTTCATAGTTGCTTAGTTTTAAAAAATATTCCACTCTTCATTCAATCATCGTTTTTTATATATTTTAGATAAAACATTTTTTTATTTTTTATAAAAATGTAATAAGATGCAATTTTTCTCTATAGTGACCCAAAAAGAAATTGTAGATTAACTAAAATGAATCTGAACCAAAACGGTTCAATTTTTTGCGACTAACGACTCCGTACCGAATCAAAATCAAAGTTCTCATCAATTCCTTCGCTAACTGAAATAAAAAATCGAATGTCCATGCACACATAGGAGCTATAATACACAAGTTTTCACCACCCATTTTCCTTTTCTACTATACCATTGGATTCCCAAGACAGGTCGTGGGACTCACTTTTGCTTCAAAAATAATTTTGTATAGTCTAGGAAGAAAAAGTCAGAAGCATACCTCTTTGGTTTTGACAAGTTATTAATGGGAGTAGTTACTAGTTGTAGACTCTTGAAAGAGTATGGGCGTGGGTGGGAGAGTAAGTGAGTAACCTTGAGGTTGATTTTACGCTATCCAACAACTCTGGTTCTAACAACCATTTTGTTGGTTAAGAAAATTTGAATATTTGTGTCGTACAAATGAGCTATACAAAATATGTTAAAGTAATTGATTTGGTCAATTTTTATTTTAATACAAGTGATTTCTATGAAATATGTAGATATGATTGATTTGATCAAGGCACTATCGACGAGAAGCTCTTGAGAGAGATAGCATTCATCATAAATAAAAATGGTTTGTGAACGGACATCATCCTACCACTATAGTTGAAGTCCTTCTGTGGCAGTAATACAAGGAAAGAATATTGGGACGAACTAGAAAAAAATTGGGGTAGAACGTAATTTAACGGTTTGTTTGATTGATAATATATATATGTGGACGATATTTTTGAGAAAAATAAAGTGACTATGATTCAATTTCATTATGTTGTGTTTGGGTGAAACTTTATAATCTATAGACACTGATATTGAAATTGGAATTGGAATTGAAATTGAATTGGAAATTCAAAAATCTAGCCTATAGAAAATGTTTAAACAATTTTCACAAGGGGAAAAAAATGAAAGAAAGATGTGAATGAAACCCTAAACCTGAGCTTAGATGGATATGGGACATATATATTTTTTTTTTTTTGCAAATATTAACATATAAAAATATTTTTTTTCCGTAATCATCATATATTTCATAAACGTTACAAATATTACATCTGTCATTTATTTTTACTTATGAGATGGATTAATAATTATGTTTTGTGCGTCTTCTTCACTTGTTTATGCGAACTTCCTGCATTCCAATATTTGTTCGAGAAGCCAAAATATGGAAGTAAGCAAAAATTACATTCGCTGGTCCAATATATATAAGGTTGGCTGTATTGATACTATTAGGAATGGCAATGGGACGGGTTCGAAGCCGGTATGCCTTTCCTCCCCCCGCCCCGTTAAAGAAATCCTCACCCCGTACCAAATTGAATACGGGGCAGGGGAGGTTCGGGACGAATACGAGAAAAAAACCCGTTACCTGCCCTGTTAAGAAAATAAAAAAAAAATTTTAAAAAAATTGAAAACTACATAAAAAAAATCTAAAATATCGTACATCAAGTCAAAATTATCAATGTCATTTAACCACATGTCAAAATAAAAACCATCAAATATTCAACCACACATGACACATCAAATTTAAAGTTATCATAAAGAAACTCAAATTTTGAATAAGTTAGCTAAAAATTTAATATAAAGAACATTAGTCAAAGCGGTTTAGGCACATTGATTTAACTTTGGGCATAAGGGTTTGAATCCTCACAGGCTCTTCTCCAATAACAAAATTTTTTTAATACAATTAAAAAAATTATTATCGGGTATCGGGTCGGGGCTAGTGGGGGCGACCAATACCCGTCCCAAACCCGATAAGAGTTTAGGACAGAGAATTTCATCCCGTACCCGTCCCAATATTTTACCCGCCCTGTTCGGGACGGGTTCTGGTAGGTATCGGCTTTTCATTTCTAGATACTGTACTTTTTTACATCCCACCGTATTCTAATTTCATTTTATGCAAAGAATAATCTTAACTTTTCTAGCAATCTCTTTATATATATATATATATATATATCAACCTTCAGTTGTATCTGGTAACAGTTTTCTCCAAAACATACGCTAAGAGAATTTGTGATTACTTAAAATAAGTCAACGATTTTAAAAACTAATTACAATTACCATTTTCTCAATATATAACCATTATATAAGTTTTCATTTTAGAAATTCGCCCTTAATAAATAGGTCAAAATGAATTCAAGGCATACCCTACATTGAAGTTCGTATCTTTTTATAAATTTCAATACTTTTCTTCATAATTATATTTCTTGTCTTGATTTCGAATGTGCTATTTTTTTGTAACTTATCTCACAAATATATGAATTTAAATAATACTGTGGATAGCCTAGGCGTTAAACGAGTCGGTCGGGTTTGGGCCCAACCCGAACCCGACCCCATAGTGAGTGGCCCGAACCCGACCTGCTAGTGAGTCAAGTTGGGGTTTTTGGAATTGAGCCCGACTCGTGTTAACTCGGGTTGAGTTGGGTCCTCGGGTTGGGCCGGCCCAGTACAGCCCTAATTGTATTTAGGCCCAAAATTTCCCCAAAAAATTAAAAATTGATTTTACTTAATTTTTTTTTTTGCTCGTTTCAATATGATTCAAACTCAATAAATGCCAATAGAAAGAAAAAAAAGCATATGAAACACATCGAATAGTGATCCGATTACACCAACAAGTAACAACGCAAGCACTAAAAAAATATTGTAGAGACTAAAATCACAAAAAACTTGTAACAACTAACAACTAACAAGGCCACAAACTTTAAACAACCACAACTTTACGATTCAATAATCAAGTCCACAATCACAAGTACCAAAGTCTAAAATATCAAGAGAAGTCTACAATATCTTCTATCATAAACCGAAGAACTTAAAAAAAAGAACCAAAAAAAGCTTAATGTAGCTCATTATTTGTCATCACCAAGGTCCAAGAATAACCTCATCGAGCATCATGAAACAAGCTCTCCCATCATTCTTCAAAAATAACAAGTCTATATAAAAATAAAAATTACATAGCCATATAGCATATGCTACATCATATAACATCTATGTAATAGTAAAACTCCTTACTAAGCAACATGCTTCAGCCTTCAAGTAAAGATTTTAAAATGAAACGAGTGAATGGACTCACAAGATCAAACCTCTGTCGCCTCATTGCTTGAATGCTCCTTATCCTTTTCTCTTGAAGACTTTGATAATTCTATAAAAGGAAAAAATTGGTGCAAGAAATTTACAATAAAACATTAAGCAAGGCATATACATAATACATTTAGTTTATATATTATAATTTATAAGAATGAAAGAAACTTGTTTAATACCTTTATCTAACTGATTATAGTACTCCACGTCCTCAATGCTAAAGATATCCGGATTTGGAGAAGATTTGAGCCAATTTTAGAGGCCAACAAGAAGCTTAACCATCTTTGGAGTTAAAGAACTATCGAATGGGTCAAAAATTCTCTCTCCCATGCTAAAAGCACTTTCAGAAGCAACAATAGAGACTTGAGAGGCTAGGACATCCTTTGCAAGTTTTGATAGAGTATTATACTTTTTTTGTCCATGCAACCTCCGCCATTTAAGAACATCGAATTCCATGTCCTTTATACAGTATATAGATATTTTGTGAGTCAGTAGTGGACAAAATAAATAGAATCGGGTAGGGTGTCACACCCCCGCTAATTTTATAATATTTTCAGATATCTTTTATTAATTTACAAATTTCATAGCAGAAGCTTCATTACAAATAGTGGAGACGAGACGTACAAAACGAATAAAATGGTTTTTAACTTGATAAGGCTAATTATTTAAATTAACAAGTTGTTATATTTTAAAGAATCATTAAAACTTGGTTTTCCAATAAGATGCAAAGAATACAAAAAAATGTATTAATAGAGATATTTTATTGATTACCAAAATGAACAAAATTAATTCTTTCAAGACGAATTATTGAGAAGCTATCATACTGAAAGGTAATTTTCCAATTGATAGAAATACATTTATAGAGAAGTGGACATACTTATTAACACAAAAGATATTAAATTCATAATTGCTTTCGTAGTTGCTTTAAAGACAGGCTATCACTACATGCACAACTCTGCTCCCGTTGGCGAGCATGCTCCAACTCCTGACTTACTTTGCTTTTCAAATATCGTATCTTCAATCATCTACAAAAATTGTAGAAGAGGGGAGTGAGTACGAAATACTCAGTGAGTAACAAAAACCTTTGATTCATCTTTTATTTGAAAGATTCGTTTTCAAGAAAACTATTCAATGCACAAAACTTTTAAATGCACAAATGGGCGTTGTCACTAGTTAAACTACTATCCGTGGTATGAGCAAGATTCATATCAATTTAATCATGGTCATATACAATTAAGTGGATCCACATTCGAATCCTAGTTGACCCCTACCAGAATTCTAGACAAATCAATTCAAATCAAACATCACACTAGTTTTCTCTATCCAGAATCATTGAATAGGTCATATTGTGAAATAATTCAAAGCAATTCAATATAAAACAGGTAGAGTAACTAGTGATTCAAATGCAATAAATCAATCTTTTTTTCAATGCATCAAAATCAATGTTCATTGTATAGAAATCATCAATCAAAATACATACTTATCTTATCAAATTAAGCTTCATGAATTCAGAAAGGGAATCAAAGTATTAGTTACTCACCTCTTTAACTTGATTTTTCTAAAGATTCTTTGAGTTGTTGATAAATGCCCTCAAACCTTGGTTTTCCTTGATGAAAGTGATATTTCAAGTTGTATTTATTATATATATGAAGAGCAATTATTTCCAAGTGTAAAATTAAGTGTTTGGTGGGCTTTAAGGGTTGTTTTCCTCCTCTCACTTCATTTGAACGAATTTCTTTTATTTTTGAAGATCTTGATACTCACTAATAAGAAGCAAAGGATGAGAAGAAAGAGTCAAGATATAAAGTTAAGAAGAAGGGAGAGATAGGGACGTGGAGATGGAGAGGGAAAGGGTAGGGTTGGTTGGGGGTTGATTGTAAATTCTCTGTATCCTTCTTCCTATTTATAGTTGTTGGATTTAACTATTTTTAATAAATCTTTAAATTCCGCTAATTCAAACGCGACAAGTGGGGCGTTGTGGCGCCATATACTTGATGGCATGTTGGCAAACTGCTCGAGAAGTCTTTATACTTTAGGTTGTCTTATGATTAAGTCATAACATTTTAATTCTCGTTACTTGAACCCTTTCACTTAATAGGGTTTTACAATTAGGTTACCAACTTCAAGAATAACCACATTCTTTACCTCTAGGCTCTCTTGAGTCACAATTCTTTGAATTCTTGTGACATTTCAAATGGTTATTTGATCATTATTAAAATAACATCTACGTTATCAATAGCAAACTCATGTGGTTATTCAATATAACAATTATATTATCAATAGCAAAATCACATGGTTAATCCATCATTGTCAATAAAATGTCAATAACCACCTTCCAATTTCAATTCATTGTCAAAATACCGATCATATTGTCGATAATCATTTTCTCATTCTTGGTATTTAATTAAGTAGCAATCTTGCAACAGTTTAATATAATCATATTTCTATATTCTAAATCTTGGCATTTATTTGAGTGACAATTTCATCTCTTTGCAATTCGATATAATCATGTTGTTACATTCTACTTTTACATTCAATTAAGTACTATCTTGTAGTATTATGATTGAGATAAGAAATGTGTCTCTTTATTATCAAAATAACTATCATACTACTTTATTTTCTTGCTAAATTTTTGTGGGATGTTACATAGGGGTGCCACCCTCTACCACAACTATCCCTACTTTCAGAAAAAATTCTCTTTGCACCCTTTGAAAAATTAAAAGAGAATAATTTTTAGTATTTCGGTTAGGGATCCTCAAGTTTCAACTGACCGTTCCATCATCTTCTCGTTAAGCAGCTAACTGAACATAAACTCGATTGTAAAACTCAAACTCTTCGGATTTTAGAGGAAAAAAATTATACCAAAACCGGAAACGAAACCCTAGGCGTTTTGTTTGGTCAAATTATTCAGATGATGTTTTTGCAATTTTATAGTTGCTTATTTTAAAAAATTTCCACTGTTCATTTAATCATCGCTTTTTTATATATTTTAGATAAAACTCTTTTTATTTTTTTATAAACATTTAATAAAATGTAAAATCGTTCAATTTTATTTCTTCATAGTGACTCAAAAAGAAATTGAATATTAGCCAAAATGAATCTGAACCAAAATCGTTCAATTTTTGCAATTAATGACTTCATACCGAATCAAAATCAAAGTTTATATCAATTCTTCACTAACTGAAATAAAAATCGAAGGCCCATGCACACATGGAAGCTATATATAATACACAAGTTTTCACCACTCATTTTCATTTTCTACTGTGGGTTCCTAAGACAAAAGGCCGGGGGACTCACTTTTGCTTGAAAAGTCTAGGAAGAAAAAGTCAAAAGCATACCTTTTTGGTTTTGACAAGTCATTAGTAGGAGTGGTTACTAGTTGTAGACTCTTGAAAGAGCATAGGTGTAACTTTATGTAAAAATTTAACAAGAAATTAAGTAAAATGATGATCTTTTGATAATGACAAGAATTGGGAATTACTTGAAAGGTTACAGGATTTAACACTAAGAAATAGAATGTGACCACATAACTATATTGAATCGTAAAGTTACAAGATTGCCAAGAATTAAAATGTAACAATGTAATTGCATTGAATTGTATCAATTGAAAGAATATAAAATTTTTCACTCGAATGAATGCCAAATATTTGAATATGGTAACATTATCGTATGGAATTGCATTAGTTGTCACTCAAATAAATACCAAGAATGAGAATGTGATAACGTGATGGAATTGAATTGCCTCTATTGTAAAGTTACAAGATTGTTACCTAAATGAATGTCAAGAATTAGAAGATGATTATCAAATGATAGGATCGATATCTTGACAGTGAGTTGGGACTAGAAGGTGATTATTAAGAATATGAGTGATATTCTGACGATGAATTGGATAAGTACTTGGGTCGCATCCACTATGTTACAAAACTCAAAGATTGTCACTTAAATGATGTTTAAGAAATAAGAACGGCGTTAGTGATTAATATGACTTAAAATATAGCTATTGAATTATAAAACCTTATTAAGAGGAGGACCTAAAGTAATATGAATTAAAGTACGATAACCTAATTATAGGATAGCACAAAGTATAAGAACTGCTCGACCAATTTGCCACCAAGCCTTCTGAAGTGTACGGCGCCACGTTGTGCCACGGGTCGCGTTCTGGTTGGCGAAACTCAAAGACATATTAAAACCAACTAAATTCGGATATTTCTAATGATTATAAATAGGGAGAAGGTAGGAGAATTCTCCAAACAAGCCATCATACCTTTCTCTCTCCCTCCCTCTCTACATCTTATGGCTAATGGTCTTGTTTCTTGAGCTCTTCATATCATATATAAAAGAAAAATTCGTCCAAAATTATTGTCAGGAGGAGAACAACCCTTAAAATCTATCAAAAATTTAGTTTTGTATTTGGAAAAGACCCATCTTCACACACACACACATATGAAAATCAACTTAAAACACTACTTTGATCAGTGTTCTAAAAAGCATAAGGCGTGAAAAAGCGCCGACTCGAAGCTTCAAACATTGTAAGCTTAAGAGCGCATAAGGCGGCGCCTAGGCATTAAAAAGTGTTTTTCATTTTTCTTATTTTTTATTTTTAAAATCAATATAAAACTATTAGTTATTGAAATTAATATATACCAATTATGTACAAAGACATAAATTGTAAATATATTCATTTAATAAATGATTTTTACTTCAATTTCATAATACAATGTTTGTATTTTTTTCACATAAGTCATCCTTTACTTCTTTTTTTTTGATATTTTGTTTTTTGTTTATTCTTTATTTCTTATATGGTAAATTACACTTTTTGGGATATTTTAGATATTTATATTAACCTTTTAATTTGAGAATAATTTTAATTGGATCTCAAATAGTAAAAATAAAAATAAAAGAGAAAAAAGAAAAAAATTAAAAAAGGTGGCCTAATTCACGCCTAGGCGCGCTTTTCCCCACCTAGGCACGCTTTTTCCACGCCTAAGCCCGCCTAATCGCGCTTAATTTTGATTAATTGCCAACGCTTTGAGTTGACTCGCTTTTTTCACGCTTTTTTCCAAAGCGAACCGTTTTACCCATGTTTCGCGCCTAGGCGCGCTTTTTAGAACACTGACTTCGATTAAGGAAAATGAAGGCTTTAAGGACATTTGTCAATAACTCAAAGAATCTTTAGAGAAATCAAGTTAAAAAGGTGAGTAACTAATACCTTGATTCTTTTTTTACGTTCATGAAGTTTTGATACGATAAGCATGAATTTGATTGAAGTTTCTCATGAGACAAATATGTGATTTTTGATGCATTGAAAGGAAATATTGATTTATTACATTTAAATCACTAGTTGATACTCTACCCGTTTTGTCTTTGCTTTGCTTTACTTTATTGCCATACTATAGCCATCTAATAATAACGAGATAAGCGATGATTAGTATGGTATTTGCTTTGTATTTATATTGCTTTGTGAAAATTTTGATAGAGGTCAACCGAGATTTGAATGTTGATTCACTTAAATGTACATGGCTATGATTCAATTGATATGAATCTTACACCTACCACGGGTAGTAGTTTAACTAGTGATATGGCCTATTTATGCATCGAAAAACTTTGTGTATTTAATGATTTTCTTGAAAGCAAATCTTTTGAATGAAAGGTGAATTAAAGGGTTTTGTTACTCACTGAGTATTTTGTACTCACTCCTCTTTTTTTACAATTTTTGTATATTATTGAAAATATGATATTTGAAAAGTAAGGCAAGCCATGAGTTGGATCATGTTCGCGAACGAGAGTAGAGTTTTGCGTGTAGTGAAAACCTATCTTTCAAGCTACTATGAATGCAATCATGAACTTATTATTATTTTTGTGTATTAATGGGTAGGGTTAATTTTATAAAGAGTCCCCAACTTTTGGGTTAAGAATCGATTAGGTCACCAACCTTTTTTAAGACTCTCCTGGGTCCCCAACCTTTTATGTCCATTTTTCACTAGTCGGTCAATGTTTCTAAAAAAATGACGATTAAACCCTTAGTTTATTTACTCAAAAAATAAAATACTTAAAAATAATAAAAAATTTAAAAAAAAAAGGAAAAAACCCGCCCCCACCCTACCCCTACCGCTACCTCCCCTCTCCTCCTTTCAAGAACTGCCGAAAACGGCAGCATTTGCTGCCGTTTCCGTGGCCAAAATTGGAGGGAGGTGAATCCCCCCCCCCCAATTTGCTGTCGGAAACAGGCCCTGCCATTTCTCGCAGCAAATGCTGGATTCTCCCCAAAAAAGATGCCAGAAATGGCAGCATTTTTGTTGCTGTTACATTTTTGGCAGTAAACAAGTGGGGGATGAATCTCTCCCAACCTTGTTGGTGGCAAAGGTGCTGGTGAATCCCCCCCCCCTAATTTACTGTCGGAAACAGCCTGTTTCTAGCAACAAAATAGAGGGATTCATCCCCCAATTTTGGCTGCTAGAAAAGGTAGCAAAATACTGTCGTTTTCGGCGGTTTTTCGAGGGAAGAGAGAGAATGTGGGGGTGGGGGTGGGGGGTTTTTTCCTTTTTGTCAAAATTTTTTATTAGTTTTAATATTTTATTTTTAAAGTAAATAAACTAAGGGTATAATCGTCATTTTTTTTAAAAAAATTGACAGAATAGTAAAAGAAAAGGACCTTTCGAGAGTAGCTATGAAAGTTTGGAGATCCAGAAGAGTTTTAAAAAAGGTTGGGGACCTAATCGATTCTTAACCCAAAGGTTGGGGACTTTTTGTGAAATTAACTCTAATGAGTATGCCAACCTCTCTATAAATATATTTTTTATCAATAGTTTTGTGTTGATTGGAAACTTCTCTTTCAGTCTAAAACCTTCTCAATAATTTGTCTTGACTAGATAAATCAATAAAATACACTCATTTAATATAATTTTGTTCTGTTCTTTATATTAAAAACCTAGTTAAAATATCTTTAAAATTAAATAACTTGTTAGTTTAAGTAATTAACCATACCAAATGTAAATGCAAGAATAAATTTTGTTCATTTTGTAAGTCTCATCCCCGCTGTTTGTGTTGAAGCTTCCGCTATTGAATTTGTCCCTAGAAGGATATGAGACATATTTTTTTGTTGCAAATATTAATATATAAAAATATATTTTTTCATAGCATCTATTTCATAGAACTTACAAATATTACATCTATCATTTATTTTTACTTCTATGATAGATGAAATGGATTAATAGTTAATGTCAGGTGAGTTGGCTGTATCTAATTGGAGGTCAAGCTCCGATCTTGGAGCTGAATATGTTTCTCTTGAAATTTGCTTAATTATGTTTCATGCATCTTCTTCACTTGTTTATGCGAATTTCCTGCATTCCAATCTTTGTTCAAGAAGCCAAAATATAAAAGTTACCAAAAATTGCATTCGCTAGTCCAATATATATAAGGTTGGCTGTATTGATCCGAACTTTTTTACCTGCCACCACATTCTAATTCATTTTATGTGAGCTCCCTTAGAATAATCTTAACTTTTCTAACTATGTTATTATAATATATATATATATATATATCAACCTTTAGTTAACTTGGGTTACCAGCAATAGTGGGGAAGACCAAAAGGAAGACATTTACCGGGTTGAAAGAAAAGATTTGGGAAAGGATCAAATCTTGGAAGAGAGGTTAGTTCTCCAGCGCGGGAAGAGAAGTTATGGTTAAAGCAGTTTTATAGGCAATCCCCACATATGTTTTGAGCTTATTTCGTCTTCCAAATAACCTCTATGGAGAGATTAGAAGCATTATTCTAAAATTTTGGTGGGGGCAAAAGGGGATGAAAGAAAGATGGCATGGATTAGCAGGAATTCAATTTGCAAATAAAAAAAACAGAAGCAGGTGGACTGGGATTTTGGAATATGCAAATCTTTAATCAGAGCTTAGTAGCAAAGCAAGTATGGCGCCTTTCAAACGACCCAGATTCTATGGCTGGGCGTATTCTTAAGGAAAAATATTTTCATACTGTAACTATCCTTCAAGCTGAGGAGAAGCCAGAATGCTTGTATCTATGGCAAAGCCTTATGTGGAGGAAGGAAATCATTTTGAGAAGATTGAGACGGCGGATAGGAAATGGACGATAGACCCACGTTTGGGAGAGTAATTGGCCAATTGGGAATCCCTCTATGCGGCCGTATACACCACGGGTTGAAGGCAGAGATGACAAAATATACTTGAAAACCCAAAATCAACGGAGACCCACCCCAAACAGGGTGTCGATGGGGCTCGAGGTCATGACTCGAATCATTAGCAGGGGTGGGGATGGATTTTGGTTACCTCACCCTGAAACCAGGTTTATTAAAATAATATTATTATTATATAATAAAAAATTTAAGTTAGTATATAACATTGTGAAAATTCAAACCTTCAATCTCCACCAACCCAACCCAAGCCTTAACCACTTGTTCTAATTTTTTGATAGGTACTTGTTTCTAAATAATGTCTTTCACTAGGCTTTTAAAAAAAAAAAAAAAAAAAAGGCAGAGAACAGGGATTTTTCCAATCCCCGCCCTGAAAGGTCCTTGCCCCGAACCCTCCCGGCCCCGATTCATATGGGGATTGGGGGAGGAATAGGGGGGGCCAAACCCAACCCCACCCTACCCATCCGCCCCGTTGCCATTCCTAGTTGCGACATCAGTTGAATTGAAGAGTTACGTTCTGACCAAGGTGATTGGGACTTGGAATTTGTTGAAAACTTCTTCTTGTCAGTAGGCCAAAATGAAATACAACGATTCCAGTGGACGAAGAGCCATATAAGGACTGCCTGATTTGGAGTTTTACAAAAAATGGGGACTTTTCAGTGAAAAGTGGATACCATTTTATGTTTGACAATGAATATCTTGGTGAAGAAGGGTGGAGCTCAAATATGGACAGGGAATGACTAAAACTATGGTATTTGAGTATTCTCCCACGAAAGAAACATTTTATTTGCAGGTTAATGAAGGGAGCAATACCGACAAACTATAATTTGGCGAGACGGGGATGGGGTTAGTGCTGCGCTGTCCAAGATGTAGCGCATACGAACTGAATTTACATATATTTGTGCAATGCCCCTGGGTCATGGACTTATGGAAAGGGCTTGGCTGCTGAGACTTCATTAAGGAAGCAATTCCTTACGGTGAGGAGGTAGTATTTGGGGACTTTCTATGGGATGTACAGAAGCAAATTCCGGCCAAAACTTTCGAAATGGTTTGCATGGCAGCATAGGCAATTTGGAAGAGTCGAAACTTGCTCCTCTATGAAGGGACAAAATGCCAATGTAAGGGATGTTATGGACTCTATCACAATTCAGCTGAGTTCTTACCAGAAGGTTAAGGAGCATGGGTCGCGTTTGGAGAAGGAAGCAGAACAACATAGGCTGACCTAGTGGCAAAACATGGGTCGCGAGTGGGAATGGTTTGATTTTATCAAAAGATGCGGCTATTAGGAGTGAGGACGAATGGCTGGGACTCAGAAGCATTATTAGAGATAAAGCAGGAGTGTTTTTTGGAGCTTTTGCATGTCTGAAACAGAGAATTTCAGATTTGACCACTGCTGCAGCATGGGCAATAAAATGTGGGTTGCAATTTGCAAGAGATAACTAGTTGAAGATCAATAGAGTGGAGAGGAATGCCCTTAACGTGATGCAACACTTGATTCATGAGGAGCCTTTTCAGCCACTTATTCCGCTGATTAGAGAAGTCCGCAATTTTCCTGTAAGTAGTGATTGTGGTTCGTGTTGTTACATCTCTAGAGATATGAATGTTATAGCCCACAACTCACTGCATGTGCCTGGACTTATGTAATTAATTCATTCTGACCTTATCTTTGCCCCCACTTTATTTCGCAATGGGTAAGGAGGGAAATTGCTATTTGAATGAACGAATGAAAGTTCTCTTTCAGGAAAAAAAAGAAAAAAAAGAACAAAAAAAGCTTCAGTTAACTAGTAGATCTTGTGTCTCGTAACAGTTTTCTCCAAAATCTACGTTAAGAAATCCTGATTACTTTAAATAGGTCAAAAAGATTAAAAACAACTAATTACAATTACCATTTTCTCAATATATAACCATTATATAAGTTTTCATTTGAGAAATTCACCCTTAATAAATATAGCAAAATGAGTTCAAGGCATACCCTACACTCTGAAGTTCGTATGTATTTATATATTTCGGTTCTTTTCTTCTTAATTATATTTCTTGTCTTGATTTTCGAATGTGCTATTTTTTTTAACTTATAAATATATGAATTTAAATAATACAAGTTATGTTAAAATAATTGTGATATACTGATATGGTTCAAATCTTTTTTGGTGTCAGTGAAGACTAATTATTTAAAAAAATGGAATATATATGGCTTTTTGGGGACGACACACATGGTCAGTCCCATTCGAGAGACACCGGTGGAGATATCTGACTTATGTAGCGCATCTTACCCTATCAATTTTGTTTGCATGGTATGGACCAATATATGATTCCTTGTTTTTTGTATATGAACCCACATGTGAATTTATGTGTTTAAAAAAAAAAAAAAGGTGTCTCCATTATATAGACATCGACTGTCTCTTGATCAAAATTACACATCTAGTTGGGGTAATTTTAATGGACAAAACTAGATGGTTACTTTACATGCATTTTCTATGGTTGCATACTTGCAATAGAGGATACTTGTAGTTCATATTTTACTCAACTCACAATAGTCATACCAAACAAAACAAACCTATTGAAATATGAATCGGATGTTATTTTGGCTTCTTTTTTTGATTATATTAAATGGGTATGAAAGGTGGGGATGGTGTAATTTAAACTCGGTGAAGACTTTGGTAAAAGACACCCTACTACTGAGCTATTTTCTTTGCCACGATCCTAATATTTTTTTTCGTAATCACGCAGTACACACACAATACCCTAGAGCAAGATGATAAGCGTCTTTAAAAAAAGATAATAAAATTACCTTATTTTGTTAAAAATTTTGTAAATACTTCCTTGACCACCCCCAACCAACCTAAAGCTAAAATGGAGTATTACAGCCCCCAGGGCATATCTCCCAGTGGCAAAGGGGAGGGCGGTAAGGGCTCAGCGCGGCAGTGTGCAGGGTTCGATTCCCCAAAGGTGGAATTGGCCTTGTTGCAAGCGGGAGTAACCAGTAGGGTGACGAGCCCTGGCCTTGCCATCATACCCTCCACCCTGGCTGCTGGGAGGCACATCCTGCGATTTACATCCTCCACCAAGGTCCAGGGCAGGGTCGGTGGGGGCCCTCGGGTTTGGGGTTCAAACCCTAAAATGGAGTATTACAAATTGGGGGCCAAGCGCAGAGTCTTTCCATAAAAACTGATCTGGTTCCAATTTGGAACCAGATCTTCTCATGTGGCATTGATGGGGCCCACATCATTGGTTAAAACAAAAAAAACAAATCCCCAAAAAACAAAGGTGCAAACCCAACCGGCGTTATCTGCTGCATCACTGGTTGTCTCCTCGCTGGAGAATGGCCATGCTAGGTCTCTTTGGAGAAATCGAGCGTCATCGGCGGTGACCGAATAATGTTCAGAACTAAAGATGATAACTCATAGAATATTTTGGACTCTTGATTTGGTTGATGCTGTGATTGCCCAGTCACCATTTTTTCCAAGATTTTGATAATAATTAAAAAAATAAAAAATAAAATAAAAATTATACTACTGCACTAATAATAATCCAAGAAAAACAGAATGGGAATGAAAATTGACAATCACTTTTCATACGAGAGATCTTCCAATAATGTTGGAGAAACACAAAAAATTAAAAAAGAAAATTATTACTGCAGAGCCGCGCCAATAGTTGAAAAGAAATTGGAGAAAAAAAAAGAAAATGGTACTGCTAAAAAATAGAGATAAATGGATAAACTTGTTCTCTGGTGGGTGTGGAAGATTACAGGGAAGCCAGACGCGTTTGAATAAGGTGAGGGGGTCTGATTTTTGGTTTTAACCAATGATGTAGGCCCATCATAAAACCATGTGGCGCTATCTGAGCGCCACATGGGCAAATCTAGTTCTAATTTGAAACCAAATCTGTTTTTATAGAAAGACTCACCTAGCACATAGTAATACAAATTGGGGGCTAAAGTGCACGGTATTTTGCAATTTGCTACGGTGGTATGCCACCATAGCACTTAGAAATGTTATGGCATTTCTGTTTATTTATAGAAATGCCATAACATGTATCCTTTTTTTTTGGGGTGTTCATATGTTGCTCTTTTTTTTTTTTTTTTTTGAGTAATGGTTCGTCTTTTCACATGTATGATTTGATTTTTTTTTTTAGATTTTATTATTTTATGTTGATTTCATCTTTTTAATAGTGTTATTCCTAACCATTTGCAAATGATTTCACACTAATTATTTATATAATCTAAATTATTTTGCCTAATTTAGTTCTTAATGATGTATTAATTTCTAAAGAAACAAATTAAATAAATGTGTTAGATCGTAAAAGCAAAAAAAAAAAAAATCATTCTATAAAACATTGAAAGGCAAACAAAACACAAACTACCTACCACAAAAAAACATGTTTTTTTAAAATACAATTATAATCCGCATCATTACACTACAAATACATATAGATATATATATGTATATATATATATATATGTGTGTCTTTCTGCAATACAGAGCACAGAAATCAACAATACAGACTCCTATATAGGAGACTATAAGAAATAAAACTCCTATATAAGAGACTAAAAACTACATATAAAATATAGACAACCCCCACATAGGGGAAATTAAACTTGGAATCTCTACGTCTTAGGGCCTCAACCTTAACCCTCTAACTAAATGTGATAAGGCCTCATTAGCACGAAAAAAATATGTTAATGGCTGGATATTAAAGAAAAATAGAAAAAAATAGTTATAGAAAAAAACATAGAGGATGTGAATTAGAGAGATTTTTTAAAATAGAAGATGTTATATTGAATTTTAAAATATTAATGTTTTAAAACAGAGTACGGGGTTGAAGTTCACCTTAGCAACACGGTATCTTGCGGAGCGAAATATTGAAAGCAATGAGAGTTGCCACGCTTTATTCGGACCCTCCTATGAAATGAGGTCCACAATTTTCCACTGATAGCTAACTAGATAAAGGCGAAATCTCTTGGCAAGAAATCAAGAAAGAAAGGCCTAATGGCAATTTCACCAGTATTTTCTTCAACTTCTCTCCTTTCATCTCCATCTCTCAAATTTCAGCCCTCCAGCCACAAAATTTTACCTGTTCATGCACAGAATCCATGTCGCAGAAACTCCCAGAAAAGGGTCTCTTTCAAGATTCAAGCAGCAAAGCTTCCTGCCGGAGTATGTGCATATCTTCCTTCCCTGTTTTCTTCTTTATGTAGATTGAAAAATAATTGAAGGCGAAATAATGGATGTGACACTGAAAAAGTTGGGATTTTTCAGGTAGAATTGCCGAAACAGGAGCCGAAATTCCAGGCACCATTTCTTGGGTTCACGAAAACGGCTGAAATTTGGAACTCCAGAGCATGTACGATTGGCCTTATTGGCATTTTCATTGTTGAATTGGTTAGTTCTTTGTCAAACCGTTCCAGTTAGTAAGTTCTCTATCTGGATTTATATGATGAATGAATTCCTCTGTTTTTTTTGTGGGTTCTTTTCAGATTTTGAACAGGGGAATACTTCAGATAATTGGAGTGGACGTTGGGAAAGGTCTTGATCTTCCTCTCTGAAGAATCAAGAAAAAATGTGTTCATGCCTGTAATTGGGGACATGGAATCAGCATGCTTAGAACAACTCGTATTTGACTATCGTTTCTAGTAGTTGTTTCAATTCCATGAGCCGTTGAATGCGGCATTGGTGTTCCTGTGCTTTGTAACGTAATATAGATCAACTGCCATTCCATAAAAATCTTTGACATGCTCCTTGACAAGGAGCCTGAATCATAGTATGGTGTTTTACTCTCATTGTTAAATCTACATGGTTTCGCGGTAATAACAAACAGCAGCACAAGAAACACGGGTCTCCACTCTAAGACAGCCATGTATCTCAATGCGAACTAGCAGATGAACCAGTGACAAAAACTGATGAAGAGACAAAAGTGAAATATATGAGAGAACTTGTTACAGAAGTGGAATGTTGGAAGACAGAAAAATAGCTTCCATTTAGTAGTAATAGGCTAATATGCTTTTATCAAGACTCATAACAGAAGACAAACTAGATCATTATCTATCATTCTATCTCCAATGGCTGCATTAGGAGGAATTGCCAAACGAGGGTCCAGGACCAAGTAATAACGGAGCCTCCTCCTTTTTGGTACTAGATCCTCTTGCATCAGGATTCCGGTTTGCAGCCCAGGCTCTAAGTGGAGGCTCAAAATGCCTACTGGCTACATCCGGCGGAGGTGCATCTTCTCCAGGCAGAACAAGAAGCCCCTGTTCTTGAAGGGAAGATGGCTCATTATAGCAGGTTCTCCAAAGGAAGTCAACAAGATGCCTTTCCTCTCGGGCAGCCCCTAGATCTTCAGCCGACATCTCACCAATCCCTTGAATCCGTTCTATTAGAATCTGCTTCAGTTTGTCATCTTCCTCACTTGAAATAGAGTCCAGCTTGCCTAACCTGTATCGAGCTAGCTCAAGAAGGCCTTGAAGTGCAGCTTCACGTACTTCTGTATCTTCACTTGACGCAAGGTGCATCATAATGCGGGGAAATCCTAGCTCAGTTACAACGCTGCAGTCTGAGTGATTCTCGTGAAGTAAATAGTGAATCAAGTTTAAAGCTTTCCTGCAAGAAATAACATTGTCCATGAGAATAACAAAGAATGATTTATGACTGAGGAGAAGGAAGTTCTATAAGAACTTGTACAGAAACATGAAATCATGAATTAATCTTTAGTTTGCGTTTTCAAAACTCTAGAAAAGCTCCATCTAGCTTTATATTTGACAAAAGGGCTATTTGATTCTACCGCTGGTAACACTATCACATAAATAAATTAAAAGCCGAAAATCACGAAAAGTTGCAACAGGCAGGTAACTTATCTTTCACATTGAACCCAAAAAATCCAGGTGTCTTGCAGCAAGAGCAGCTTAGGACCAAGGAGGGGCGAAAATTTGATACAAAGATTTTCATATTTACCACAGAAAGTGTCGGATCCAAGATTCAAAGCCAGTGTTGAAATGTAAAAATGGCCCCCAAATTGTAGTGTAGGTACTTTTTTTTTTTTTTTTTTAATATAATAAAACAGCAATCTTCAAGGAAGACAGTAACCCATCAAGGGATTGGAGTGCTTCAATGTCGAAATTTAACACATCAGCTTTATTCAATATATCAAAGTACACATATATTCCCCCGGGGGATTCTAAAGGATCAATCCATACTATAGAGGAGTAACCATGTGACCAAGTAGATCAGAAACAATTTTCTAAACCAAAAATTTAAAATGTAAGCCAGCCATGTGCACAAATAGATCACAAACTGCAAATAACCGATGGGTGAGTAAAGTGGAAAACAAAAACTATTTCAATTTCAATAATTATGTAAACAAAGAAATTGCCCCAAAATGTTCAACATAAAACAATCCCCAATTTACCTCCAAAACAATGACATTTTACAAATTCTAACTTCAGAGTCTTAGAACTAAAAACCAGAAAAGAAAAGGAAGAAATGTGCCAGTATGGAGGAGGACCTGAAAAATCAGCAATCAAATTCAGCAGTGTATTACCGGAAAATTCCTATTGCAAGTTTGAATAATATAATTTCCTGGATCATAGGACTTCTCCAAGATCCAGTCAATAAGCAGGACTTACTCACAGAATTTTCTTGTCTTCAACCAAAATAATAATAAAATTCCGAGTGAAAAGGAGAGGGGGCGAAAAACAAACACAGGAGCGAGAAGCATTATGAGTACTTCTGCAGAACTTGCCTAGGGTTTTCCAGAAACAAAGGAGATTAACACATAAAATGGATATCGGAAGAATGAGGGATACATCTAAAGCATCAAGGTTTCAAATTAAAAGCTAGAAATACATTGAATTATAATGTGATAAAAACGACTAGCATCCCCTCAACTGGAAATTCCCAAGACCTATATATATATATATATATATATATAATTAAAAATTGAAATTTCTCTTCAGAGTTTGGATTGAATAGTTAGCCATATAAGAGATAAAAGGGCAGGTGGATTTTGAATTGAGGTTTTGCATTCAATTCAAATTAGGCCACAGTTGTCATTTGGATATAAGCATCCCACAGAATTGGGGGAAATAATAACAAAAAGATATAATAATAAAGGTAAATTTTGGGCCTCTAAAATTCTAAAAATTCATCCGGTCCTGACCGTCAACTGAAGGATAACAAGGCATACCTCTGAAATCTCTCACTTTCAGAACTTAAAGCATCTCTCAGAGCTGCATAACCATTTGCAAGGCGAAAGGCAGCAATTCCAGGCCTGTTATGCCTAATTAAAGCTGAAAGCATTCAATGACAGAAAAACAAATCTATTAGCTGGATATGTCATGACACATCTTGCAGGATAAGCTCAAACAAAATGTAAAAGAACTCAAATGGTCCTTACATGAGATTGCCCCAAGTGCTTTGGTGCGCACTGTAACATCAGGATCAGAAGTAAAATTTGACAAGAGTGGTTCTAGGCCGTTAGCTTCCATGACTAATTGTTGACTCTTTGGGTTATTCTGAACAATTGTACTTACAACTTCAGCAGCCTTTGCTCGGATGACAGCATGAGAATTTTTCAGGTAGCCAAGGAGGGGCACCAAACCACCAATGGAATGAAGATCTGTGGAAGGAAAGGGCGATTAACAAAAACACTTAAATAACTAGCTTGCGGAACGAAAATACTTAAATAACCAGATACATTTGCCGAAGCCACTTAATGCAAAGTTTGTGCTCTGTTAGATGACAACTTCATGCAAATTTGATACCATTGGCAAAAAAGCCCTTGGGCAACACTTTGTGGCATAATGATTAAACTGTATAGCATTAATAGACGGAAGGAAGTCCAGAGACCTTGGTGTAAGTTAACATTTGTTTGTGAAAGTAAGGATTCTAAATAAAGTTCAGCATCCCATTCGACTTGGCAAAGAGGAAAAATGCTGAATAATATTCCCCCGTTAGCATTCTATTTTTATTTCAAAACAAAAGTTGGTCAAACCAACACAAGTATATTTCATGACTCACATGCGATATACAAATCTTGACCACTCAAGTCCTCCCATTTAATTCCTGTGCTAGAATGGAATAGAATGCTAATCAGGGGCTAAGCTATCTTTTCAAGATCATTAAGTTGCAGAAGATGTGAACTCAGACTTGAGGCAACACGGCAAGTTTAAAGAAGAAAATTTTTGGAGAGACTATTTTTTCTGTTAAATGCAAACAAGTTCATTCAGAAGTGTTCCTAACCAAATTAAAGACTAAACCTTTTGAATTAGGAATAGCATGCCATGAATCTGACTTTAATACAAGAATATAGAAAGAGAACACACAGGTCAAATGAACTACAAATCCTTTTGCAACTATTGGAACTAGGAGCTTGTTATCATATTAAGCTATGCTTCCAAACTTTCTACGTATAATTGAAGGAACCCATAAGCCCAAGTATACCTAGGTTTAAAAATTGTTATCATATTAAGATATGCTTCCAGACTTTCTCCGTATAACTGAAGGAACCCATAAGCTCAAGTATACCTAGGTTTAAAAATGTAAATGGGACTTAGGTCTTATGTTTGGCAATAAAAGACTAACAATCAGATGAAGGCCTTAATGTTTTTGACAAATTCAATTTTTATATCCCTTAAAAGGACTTCAAAAACAGAGTAACAACCTGCAGTTGAAGAAATCAAATAGATTAACACCAGAAATAGTAACTAAAACAAGAAACAAATGGGAATAACAGTTTGGTGAAACACTGAATAGTAGGGAAAAAATATCTAGAAGCAAATAGTGAAGAAAAAGTGATATTCCCTTGCTCCCGCTTTTATAGACTACCTTTCCTTTTTCTCTTGTTCCAAATATATAGTCTTGTTTCTAATTCAGAGGTTACTTATTCTTTTACCAAAATGTCTTTATTTAATATATGCAATAATAACTATTACCTTCAATTAAATAATTAATACTCATTAAATAATGGTATACTAGAAAAATCATTTGCAAATCTTACTTTTACAACAACTTTTCTTAATCTTTGTGAAAAAGCAAATAAGCCTATATAAATGGGAGGGAGAGGTACACGCATGGCGAAAATATTTCCAGCTGAAGTAATCGAGAAAATTTGAAGTCACTATACAAGTGAATAGGCGGGCCAACTCAAAAAAAGCAGTCTCCAGATCTGAGAGCAGAAATACACTGTTCTATACTGTTTTTAGATGATAAACGCTTAACAGGTCTTCTAAACCGCCTTTCTTCTTCCAAAAGGAAACAAAAATATGCTAAATCTTTCAACAATTGTTAATTCAACTAAGTAAACGAGTTGATTTAACTTAACCCTTCAAATTATGTAAACATGTTTACAATTATTCATCTTTCGAAATCATCCATACATTTTTCCGAAGACCCATGGGCTCAGACCATCCAAAGAAGCTTAATGCATCTGATCATAACACAAACTGCTTTTCTGATCATATTTTTGATCTTTCAGATATAAGTTGTCCACTAATGTATTTTTCACAACCGTTCCCCAACCTAAAAATGAATTTTGATAACAACCTTCAAAGAATGGTAACCACGATCTAAAGTATATACTTCCTATCGTAGGGGATATCATAATGCAATTGAATCCTGGGACAGCATTGTCTTTTGAAAAGCTATAGCGGAAGTACACTGTTCTTTACCGTTTTCAGATTAGAAAAGCTTAGTGGGTCTTCTAAACCGCATTTGTTCTTCAGGAAGTGAACAAAAATATGTTAAATCTTCCAAATGCTCTCTCTATTGTTTTTAGATGACAAATGCTTAACGTCTCTTCTAAACCACCTTTGTTCTTCAAAAAGTAAACAAAACTATGCTAAATCTTCCAACAACTATTAATTCATCTAAAAATCAGTTGATTTAACTTAACCCTTTAAATTATATAAACCTATTTACACATTCATCTTTACAAATATGTCCATACATTTTTTTAAGACTGATAGACTCAAACCATCCAGAGGAGCTTAATGCATCTGATCATAACACAAACTTCTTTTTTGATCATATTTCTGATCTTTCAGATATAGGTTGCATAATAATGTATTTTCAATGACCATGCCCTAACCCTGATCCAAAATATATGGCATGATTAAAAGAAGCTTCTATACTTCCTATCGCAGGGGCAATCATTATGCAATTGAATCCTGGAATATAATTTTCTTTCCAGAAGCTGATCCACATAACATCTATACCAGAATTATTTCTCCAAAAACAGCAATGAATCCAAAGACATTATCTTCCATTAAACAGTTTAAAAACAATCCAAAAGCAGACTTCATAATTGACAAACTCACCATTAGCATTGTCAATGGACTCCACATGCTCCTGCAGCTCATCCAACATACCTAAAAGCACGCAGAAATCAGTATACATTTAATATTCGACACAGAAGCTAAAAGCTAATCATCAAAGAAAAACGGGAGACAAGTTTTTAAATTGATACCTTCAATATCTTGAGGAGTTACTCCCTGGGACTCCAAGACCTGCTCAGGGGTTTGCATTATAAGTGTTATCTCTTTCATTCGTCTAATAACATCAACGCTGTGAGCTTGCATTGCCTCCATGAACCATCTCCTATCTTCCTCACTGAACACATTACCATAACATTAATGAACCCATCAAGTTTTCCAAATAATTGCATAAATTCGGAAATACAAACAATTGGAAGCACACTTCCACCGCCAAGGAGGAAATCCAAACCAGATCTTTACTCAAAATATGCTATATTTCCCAATCAGAAGTGTGTAATCCAGACAAAAAGATAAATTCAAGAACAAAGATTCCCAAAAACGAAAGTACCTTAAATTGCGAGCAGAACCAGTGCCATCAGAATGAGAAAGACTCCATTTAAGCAAACCATCCCAATTCGGGCCGTCCTCCGCCATTTTTCAGCTAATCAAACTGGAAGAACTAACAAAAATCAAATCTTTATGGTAGAAGAAAATTAGAAAATACTACAGGAAATCCTTGTTTATATAGGGTGCTTACGCGGAATAGTAGAGGCTAAAAGAACTCGCTTGAAGGATCGAGAATGATCCGAAGTCCTACAAAGACAGCCCCTCTGCAGCGAAGTCCAAAACGGAACACAGGCCATTCGTGTTGAGTCGACACATGTTTCATTGATAATGGGCCGGGTCCATTCGACCCACTTATGCTGTCCCCATTTTTTGGGTAATTAACATATGACGTTTCTAATCTTTTAATGTTTAATAGATCTCATCTTCAACGTTTATTTATAGTCTCATGGGTCCCCAATTTTTATGAAAATAACTTCCCAAGTCCCTATTAATGGTTTCCATCTATTTGAGCTATTAAATTCTATACAATGACAGCTATAACCACACTAGAAATTCCTTAACTTTGGATTTCGCGTGGATCTACGGTGGTCGTCCCTTAACAGCGACAATGAGAGCTTATAGTAAATCAGAAAATGCAGGTTGTTCCAAGGGGATATATTAGTTGATTGACCGCCACTGTTTTAGCAATAGTTTTTGAATCCGTCTTCCTTTTAAAAATCATGTCCAGCAAAATGTGAAAGAAATGCCCAAATAAACCCAGAGAGGCATTGCCAAAAATCACTTTTAGAAGAAGGTATTTGAGCTGAAGTTTTTGAAAACTAGAGCGTTTCTATGCCATAGATTGCTGATAATGCTCCTGTACGGCGTTATCATCTTGGTTCTTAGGTGTTGGTTTAGTTGTATCAAGTACTGGTGCAATCCCTTCTTAGCCATTGAAACCATTTTCTTCTATTTTGCTGACTCACTGAGTGTAACATCCCGGAAATTTCTACAAATTAAGGTAAGTAATGAAATTGTTGTTTTGAAAGAATTTCTTGAATATTATTGTAGGATTTCTTGAAAATTAAAAGATTGTTACCCAATTGATGCTAAAGAAAGAATTTGGTTCCTAATTGACATAAACTAAAGTATAGTAACTTAATTGACATAAATCGAAGTTCGGTGGCTTAATTGAAGGATGAGACAAAGCACAGGGATTTCCCAGACAATTTCCGCCAAGTGTGCGGTATATATTGCGCCACGTGTCAAGATGTGATTGACGGAACTCAAAATTTATTAAAAACAATTAAATCTCAACTATTATAAAAAGGACCAAGGGGTCCTCAAGGTTTCCAAATTCCCCAAGTCATCCAATTTCTCTCCAATAACCCCAAAATTCGTCCAACATTGGGGATGATGGAGAAACACCTATAGAAACCCACTAAAACACCTCCTTCTCACTTGAAAAAGGCTCTTAACCTTATATAAATATATCCTAACTCAAGAATAACTTTAATTAAGGAATATCAAGGATTTAAAGAAACTTTTTCACGTGGATTATTCAAGAAATATTTGAGGTGAGTAACCGATATTTTGATTCTCTTTCTTCATTCATGAAGTTTTCATAAGTGAGTAACCGGTACCTTGATTCCCTTTCTTTTGTTCATTATATTTTCATAAGAGATGCATGAATTTTTAATACATTGTTATGTAAAGAAATATTGGTTTAATGCATCGGTATCGCTAGTTAATGCTCTACCCGTTCTGAATTACTCTGTGAAATATGACCTTGGTATGTGATCTTGGTCATTCTGGCTATGTGATAATCTGTGGCCTTGCTGTGTGGTCTTGGCCAATCTGAATCTTTGTGGCCTTGCTGTGTAGTCTTGGCCAATCATGTGCGCACCACGGGTAGTAGTTTAACTAGTGATAGAGCCCTTTTGTGCATTCAATGGCTTTGTGCATCCAAAGGTTTTGTGAAACACATGACTTTCCTGAAAATGTGTTTTCTTATATGAAAGTGAATCAAGATATTTGGTTATTCACTGAGTAGTTTGTACTCATTCCCCTTTTCCTACAATCCTATAGGTATTAGATTACGAAGCTATGTAGCCTGATCGTCCCAAGACGGAGGCGATACATGTATGTGATTGAGACTTCGGTGTGTGTGGCTGAGGTTTCGTTGTGGGTAGCACACGGAACATTTAATTATCAGAGTGCGCAGCGAAAGCGCCTCGATATTTTGAACTGTATTTGTATCCATTTTAAGAGTTAAAGGCTTCCGCTATTGTATATGAATTCCGTTCGTGACACTGAGAGTGGATAAAATGGTCTGAAATCTAATTCTTCCCGCTCACCGCTATCATATTCATCACAACAGATTCCCTTCTCTTCCATCCCCACCAATATTGCAGCTCAAGAACATCTTGAAATCCCTCCATGTAACCCAATGATACAATCACAAAAACGCGAATTTTAACAAACCTCTCAATACTGTAGTTTACCCCCAAGAAAGCCAATTCGGGATTTTATATTGTCCAAAAAAACTAACTCAGACCCGCAATTAAATCTACGAACCACGAATTTGATAACACGCCACAAGAATTAGGACACAATTCTTGATAAAGAAAATTAATCTCTTAAACAAACACAAGAAATTAAAAAAAAGAATTCAAATTCTCACAAATATCCCAAAGGGAATAAACTAGGGTTTTTAATTTCAAACTTCAAAACTTTTTTCATCTAATGAAAGTTGTCTTTAAATAGGAAAAGAAATAACCTAAACTAATTAGGAAACATGTAGAATTCATAAAATAATAAAAACAATTAAAGAAAATCATAAAAAGACCAAAAACAAATCACCAGGCAGCAGGGTGCCGATCCTCGAGGTTCTTGCAAAAATCTGCCATGTTGTGCGGCCGCATACAAGGTATATGCGGCCGCATGATATTAGCGACTTGTGTTCCAACGTGCATAACTTTTATTAGGAAACTCGGAATTGAGATCCGAAAGTTGAGTTGGACTCCTGACTCAATAAGCTTTCTGATGAACTATTTTACTCCCACGCAAATCATATGAATTATAATTTTGTGGCCTAAAATTCCGTGGGACACTTGGCTTCGGTTAATTTGAACACTTCTTCACATAATTCAAGCCTTGAACCTCTGATTTGACCCCACTTTTGTCACATTTAGGCCTCCATTGCCATGCATGGTTTATCTTGGGTATAAATTTTCCTAATTGATATCTTAGTCTTCACATATCGATTTGCACCATTCACTCTCTCTTTACAAGGATTCGCCCTCGAATCTTGAGATTTGTGATGATACTCTTTCTTTTGTACCTGCAAAGACAAAGATTTGGGAAGGGGTTTATTAGAAAAATTATTTTTCTTCTCCATTCCAACTTTCTTTTCCTTCACCTTTCAATCCTTCAATTTTAGTTGCTCCTTCCATACTTCTTTTTGAGACAACGGATATAGAACAATTTTTCGGCCCCCTTGGTAGAAACTATAGCAATTTTTAAACCTATCAAATATCACCTTTCTATCAAATTGCCTAGGCCGACCCAACAAGATATGCGCATTATGCATAAGCACCACATCACATAGCACCCAATCCCTATACTTTTCCATAGAGAGACTCACCCACGCTTGCTTCGCCACTTTGATTGTTTAGCACTCATTCAACCAATATAGCTTTGTATGGGTTAGGATGCTTGGAAGCATTCAATCTTAACTCTTTCACAAGAGCAGCGCTAACTACGTTAGCACAACTCCCTCCATCAATGATAAGACTACAAGGATTGTTTTTTACCATGCACCTCATATGGAAAATATTAGTGTGTTTTTTACAATGCACCTTATATGGAAAACATTAGTGCGTTAACTCCCAACTCCTTTATTCTTAACCGACTTTTCCTCAGCAAACAATGATTTTGGCACGTCTATTAACCCTTCATCATTATCGTACTCCTCATCACTTGCTAGAGATTTCCCCTTCTCACCCTCTTCATAAGTTAACACCACTTCATCTCCCCTAATTATCATCGTTCTCCGGTTAGAACATTCCGCCATCCTATGTCCACACCCTCTACATTTGAAACATTGCATGTCATGCGCCCTAGAAGGATCACCAACTTTTGTTTTTCTCTTATCTACCACTTCTTGTCTCTCTTTAGGCACTTCTAGTACCCTTTCCTCCTAAACTCGGTCCTCACCATTTTTCCTTCCAAAATTATTCTCCAAGGAATATTTTGAAGCCCGCTTAAATTTAATTTGCCTGTCCACGTTTATTGTCTTATGCACCAACTCTTCTATATCAACATAGTGTTGGAGCTCAACTATATTGGCCATTTCACAATCCAATCCATATAAAAACCTAGCCATAGTCCTTCTGATCCTCCACTATATTAGCTCTAATCATACCTACTTCCATCTCTTTGAAGTAATCCTCTACATTCCTTGAACCTTGAGTAAAGGTTTGTAATTTATTGTACAATTCCCTATAATAGTGGTTAGGAACATATCTCTTGTGCATAATAGCTTTCAACTCCTCCGAAGTTTCCACCGGTCTCTCTCCGTTCCTCCTTCTACTTATCACCAATTGATCCCACCAAACAAGAGCATAATCAGTAAATTTATTGATTGCTTATTTAACTTTCTTCTCCTCCGAATAGTTATGGGAATAAAAAATAAGCTCTATTTTTTTCTCCTACTCAAGATATGCCTTCGGATCACTCTCATCCTAAAAAGATGGAATTTTTATCTTTATGCTACTCAAATTCCGATCGACATCACCCCTACGCCTTCTTCTAGGTCTTCTTCTTTCTCCCTCATCTGACGGTATTCCATTGCTACCCACATTACTACCTATATCATTATTCACTCCATTCATATTTCTCGCTCTATTTTGTCCTCTTTTATTTTGACATCTTGTTTGCTCTAAATCATCTACTCTTGTTCTAATTCCTCCCAGATCACCCCTCAACTCCATCATATTATTAGCAAGCCCTCCAAGTACTCCCATAATCCACTCATATTGCTATTGCAAATTCTCCAAAGCTAGGAATTGGTTATTCCCAACCGATGATCCATTACCCGAATTATTATTCGACATCTCACCAATACCTAACAATATATCCTCTAAAAATTGACAAACAAATTCTTCAACTCACAAAATTTCAAAATGAAAACCTAACCCAATGCAAAAATTTAACAAAAGGAAAGAGTAAAATTTTGATTACTAGAAATTGAAGCCTGATGCTCTGATACTAGATGATACAATCACGGAAGCGTGAATTTTAACAAAGCTCTCAATAGTGTAGTTTACCTCCAAGAAAGCCAATTCGGGATTTTAAGTTTTCCAAAGAAACTAACTCGGACCCGCGATTAAATCAACGAACCATGAATTTGATAACACACAATAAGAAGTAGGACGCAATTCTTGGTAAAGAAGACTAATCTCTTGATCAAACACAAGAGATTAGAAATCAGAATTCAAATTCTCACAAATTTCCCAAAGGGAATAAACTGGGGTTTTTAATTTCAAACTTCAAAACTTTTTTCATCTAATGAAGGTTGTCCTTAAATAGGAAAAGAAATAACCTAAACTAATTAGGAAATATGTAGAATTCATAAAATAATAAAAACAATTAAAGAAAATCATAAAAAGACCAAAAACAAATCACCAGGCAGCAGGGCGCTCGCCCTCGAGGTTCTGCCAAAATCTGTTGTGCTGTGCGGCCGCAAACGAGGTACATGCGGCCACATGATGCTAGCGGCTTGTGTTCCAACATGCATAACTTTATTAGGAAACTCATAATTGATATCCGAAAGTTGTGTTGGACTCCTGACTCAATAAGCTTTCTGATGACCTATTTTACTCCCGTGCAAATCATATGAATTATAATTTTGTGGGCCAAAATTCTGTAAGACACGCAGTTTCGGTCGATTTGAACACTTCTTCACATAATTCAAGCCTTGAACCTCCGATTTGACCCTCCTTTGTCACATTTAGGCCTCTATTGCCACGCATGATTTATCTTGGGTACAAGTTTTACTAATTGATATCTTAGTCTCCACATGTCGATTTGTATCACCTGATCTCTGATATTGTCAAGGAAGCTGTAAAAATCATTCTCTCGATTTTAATTTGACAACCTCATAGCCAATGAAGAGTGCGTGGAAGAAGAAGTCAGGTTTTTTCTCCTTTTTTTGGGCATGAATAATCAAATTTGTCAAATTGCTTCATCCAGTAATACACAAATTTGGCGGCAACCAAATTAAGCATCAAAATATTTATCATCATCATGGTCAAGTAGATAAAACATTGTCCATATTCTTCAAGGAATCTTACAGCTGACCACCCCTTGCTATGTAATCGAGATATTATGAATGTCCTACATAGCTTGAGTGAAATCCACCTATTACTCAAGCCTCGTGTGTTTATTCAAGACCCCATAACGAGAATTCCTTTTCAACACATACTCTTTGTAATATGATAGAGATGGCAGCTTCGCGAGCCACCTTTGGGTAACATGGACCTTGCGTTCATCCGAGCGAGCAAGCATCGAATCTGTTCAAGTGGCAGCGCGACAGTAGAAGAGGCAGAGAATCAATGTGAGACCATGGCTGAAGTGGAAACAGAAGTGGCAACGGAAGAGGCAGAGAATCGGACAATTATGAATCAAGAAGAGAAAAGAGGGACTTCCTGTAACTTAAAAGGGGCCAATTTTTGAAATAAGCAAATCGCCATGTCTTAGACACAAGCTAGTGTTGGAATGGGGAGAATTGATATTTTGATATTTAACATTTTCTTTATCACCGAGTCCTTATTTAATGACATTGTGGGGGGTAAATTTTTAATTTTATAAAAGTTTAACAGCCAAAATGGATGGAATCGGTCAATAGGGGCCTATGGAGAGATTTCTTTAAAGATTAGGGACCTAATAGAACAGAAATAAAGGTTGGGGATGAGATCTATTAAAATTTAAAAGGATAGGGACATCAGGTGTAAATTATCCTCCCCCCTCGTTTTTCTTTTATGAAATTAGGAAGACACTTGTAACTGTTGAAATGACAAATAAAGACCAAAAGCGATAGCTTAAATAGTAAAGAGTAGTCCTTATCAAGATGAGGTCCTAGTAGTAAAGAGTAGTCCTTACCAAGATGAAGTCCTAGTTCGAGTTTATACCCTTCCTCAAAATTCCCCTAGTTGTATCAAAAGTGGTAAAAAAACACACTTATCAAGATGAGATGATTTGAATCTATATATCCCTCCTTAAAATTTCTCTAATTATTAAAAATAGAAAAAGCAGAATTGGGCTGACACCCATGGGCCATGCTTCCGAGCCTTAAAAAAAATGACAGAGCCATTTGAAACGCTGACTTGTCGCATAGAGATAAAGTATTGGGGGCTGCACATCCTCCTTCCTCATTGGACCTGAGGAGATGGTCCGCGGTTAAATTCCTTTATGGAGCTCAATTTTATCTTACAAATGATCCACATATATATATATAGAAAACAACCGGAGTGTCGGTTTTCACTTTCGGGTTGTTAGTACAATAGATACTGCTCCATTCTTTTCTCATCAAATGTACTCCATGACTACGTGCAAATCAACTCTTAACTTTTACCCAACGTAAACATCCTACAATTTTCGGTCATCTCCTTGAGAGATACTACATTTAGCGCTATTTTCATAACCCAGCATTTTGTCTTTCAACCTTTGCTGTAGCCTGGAAGTCTGGCCCTGTAAAGAAAAACCATGCCAAGTAACTTATGGCATTCTATACATTCTATTATCTTGTCGAGAAAATAATAGACACTTCATTGTTAAAAAGAAAAAGAACGTAAAAAAGCACGAAATTAGTTAGAATTTTTTTATATACAAACATACATGTGTAGTAATCATCCTGATTTACAAGTAATAATGTGATTAGTAAAAGAAAAAAAAGTCCTATAAAGTTTATTATTTCTTCCCTTTTTTTTAAGTCATAGGACGAGTTAAGTCAGTTTTGCAAAGAACGTAAAAATTTCCAGATGAGTTACAAAAACTCAGTATACTTCTCAACAAATGGAAAGAAGAAAATAGATATAGAGATTCCAATAAATCAATTAATTGAGCTCCTTTAGTTGCTTGTTAGTTTTTCATTAATTCAAAGTACCAAACTCAATACTCTTAAAATACTGGAAAATTTTCGCAGAGAGCCAGGGGGACAGGAGGACTTCACAGTAGGTATCCCTTGTGAAAGTTTGAATGGCCCCATCGTTTGTTTCGTGCCCATCCTTCATTCAACAATGGCATGTGCCATTCTTCTCATGACTTGAAAGTATGGAAATGTGGCAAGAAAAATATCACAAAATTATTGCTACCAATACCAAATTTCTACCGTACTCACCCGATTTATATCATGGTGAAATTATTGATCCGAGTGGCCAATGAATATATTTTGTACGTTGTGTTGATAATTGGGTAATGCTGGAATCTCAAGCTTTAACCATCAATTTATGTTTTTGCCATCAAGAATATGCTTTGAACCCTAAGGTTAGTTGAGACAACATCTATTGATATATACTGAGTATTGAACACCTGAGAAAATTAATAATATTTGTATCTTTTATTATTTAATATAGGTGGGTCAAAATATTTTTAACGAAATAACTTAGGTGATGTTAAATCGTATGTACCCAAAAAGATTTATTTTTGAAATGTACCTAAAAATATTTAATATTCCTAGAAGGTAGTAAACATTCCTACCAATGCCGTGAATTGCTAACCTACTTGAAGCCCGGCAGATATTTATTTTCAGCTTTGATTATCATTCACTTATGAGATTGAAAAATCATTTTGGCCAACTTAAATTTCCATTTTTTCTGATTTTATTAATCTCAGAATTTTCCATCTATTAGAGTAGAAGGGTGATATGCCATAAATTTTGGTGGTTAAAAAATTGAAACATTGATTTGATCTTTTAAGTAAGAAAAATGTATCACATGCATATTTTTTGTTAATGGATAGAGACAAGAACTTAATGGAGAGTGAAAGTGTCGCAGGTGATTTCAAATCGCAATCTAGGGTTAAAGACAGCGTTATATCTCATATCATTATTATCATATTAATGCTAGTAAGGTAAAATCAAATTTCAAACATTTAAGAGTACAGTGGGGGCCCGAGCTTCTCTTAATGGTAAAGGCACTTCTTATTCAGTTATTTTACTTGAATTTAAATTATCATCTCTACCCCTATAATCCCTAAATTATACTTAAAAAAAATTCACACATTTAGCATGAATGAGAATGATTTGTTCCTTTTCTTTTTTTATAATTATTATTAACTTTCAGTCTTGACTCATTGTCCAAGATAGATGGATTTGACTATGAAATGTTAATTGGTTCTAATGACTTCTAATTAAAGAAAGTACTTTCTCTACTTACAGGAGTTATTAAGGAAAGCCGCAGCTTTGTATGATTTTATTAGGCAACAGTTTTTTAAGAAGTAGAAACAAAAACAATTTGTTAGTTTTGAGTATTGGTTGATACACTGGTGTTATCTTTATTATTCTTAGAAGAATGCTTTTTAATTAAAATGAAGATCAGATTTCAATTTTGTTATCATTTCCTTAGTGGATATTGTATGAGCTAATGTTTTCATGTATTTATACATAACAACTTTTTATCATCCTAATATAAAGACGGTAAATAGACAATAAAAATCTAGATAAATAACCTTACTATTACTAACTTATTATTAGTATTTAAGCTATTTAAAACGCTTAGAGCATTTTTAATGTGGGAGTCCCCCACCCTCAAAAAACCCCTCTTTTAAATTTTTTCCTCCTCATTTTCTCCCTTTACCTTTTACTCTCTCTTTTACGCCCAACATTAGAAAGGTTGTTATAATAATCCCTTTTTCCCTTTTTTTTTGAGAAAAGTTGTTATAATAATTTTATTATAAATAAAATCTTATTGAGATCGGAATGTCCGCCATACTGGCATACAGCCGTCATAAAATGAAGAAGTTAACCCTATTATGTAATTGTGTATGGTCTTAAGAAGCTTCGTGCCTTAATCACAAATCAAATTATTATTTATCCTAAACACAAAGTCAAGATGAGTATCCCAATAATGTACAATAAAACAAGGGAACTTACCAAAATTCGAGAATTAGAAAAAGAAGGAAATCCGGTTAACATGTTCAACCGACCAAACATTAGTCTTTTAGTTGATTAGTCAATTGTTAAACCTCACTTTTCATAGAGCTAAATGTGGTTCTGTAAAGGAGTCTGACTATTCATTACAAGTCACTACATATATAAAATTAAGCGTGATTTCACGAAATAGTATGTAATTTTATGACTAGATTGTTTTTAATTGATATAGTCCAACTATATATATATATATATTATGAAACGCTGTTTGATTAGGAAAACTGACTTTTAAACCTTCATAACAACCAAATACGCTGTCGTTTTCTATGCCCCCACCCCACCCACCCCTCAGCAACTATTAGATCTTTTCTCTTGCAATATCAACTGGTTTTTGTTCCTTAGTTCCAAAAGTTGAAAGATTCCTCACACCCCCTGTCCCCATTACCCTCGACACTTCTCACACTTCAAGAATTCAAACACACCAGCCATCACTACTAATTACTTCGAGTCTTCGACCTGTCATCTTAACAAACTTAGATAATCATCAACTATAAAGAGATTTCATAGTTCGTGGCCAGAACTCAGATCTACACATAACCATGAAACTGTACCATCAACTCAGCTGTTTACTGATCTTATCAATCCAAATGCACTTCACCTTTTGCTCAGCAGATCCAATGGTGATCACGAAATCAAATGTTGCTTCAGATATGCTTGTTTTGCCATTGAAAACTCAAGAAATTTCATCTGGGTCTTTCCCAAGAGGTCCCAACAAGCTTTCATTCACTCACAATGTGACTCTGACAGTTTCCTTAGCAGTTGGTTCGCCTCCACAGAATGTTACCATGGTGCTTGACACAGGAAGTGAACTCTCATGGCTACAATGTAATGCGAGTAACGTTAATAGGCCCGTTTTCGACCCGACCCGCTCGTCTTCTTACTCGCCGGTTACCTGTTCTTCACCCACTTGCACGACCCGTACCCAAGATTTCTCCATACCCGCTTCATGCGACTCCAAGAATCTCTGCCACGCCATCCTGTCGTATGCGGATGCTTCGTCTTCTGAAGGAAATCTTGCTCTGGAGACTTTCAAGATTGGCGGGTCGGACTTTCCGGGTACTATATTCGGGTGCATGGATTCGGGTTTTAGTAGCAATAAGGATGAGGATTCAAAGACCACCGGGTTAATGGGTATGAACCGTGGATCCCTCTCTTTTGTTTCCCAAATGGGTTTCAAGAAATTCTCTTATTGCATTTCGGGTAATGATTTATCGGGTGTTTTACTATTGGGTGACTCAAATTTTACTTGGTATTTGCCTTTGAATTACACTCCCTTAATCCAAATCTCTACCCCATTGCCCTATTTTGATAGGGTGGCTTATACTGTCCAACTCGAGGGTATAAAGGTCCAAGATAAATTGCTGCAGTTACCAAAGTCTGTATTCGAACCCGACCACACTGGGGCGGGTCAAACCATGGTTGATTCAGGAACTCAATTTACTTTTCTTCTTGGACCGGCATATACCTCTTTGAAGAATGAGTACTTGAGTCAGAGCAAAACCATATTACGAGTCTTAGAAGATCCCAACTTCGTGTTCCAAGGGGCTTTTGACTTGTGTTTTCTACTCCCACTTAATCAAACTAGTTTACCTACATTGCCCTCTGTAAGTTTAGTTTTCCAAGGTGCTGAGATAAAGGTCTCAGGATCTCAATTGTTATACCGAGTTCCAGGAGAAGTTAGAGGAAGTGATTCAGTACACTGCTTTACATTCGGCAACTCTGATCTCCTAGCGATTGAGGCCTACATCGTAGGCCATCATCATCAACAAAACGTGTGGATGGAATTTGACCTAGAGAAATCAAGAATTGGTGTTGCTCAAATAAAGTGTGATTTAGCAGGACAAAGATTTGGAATTTATCATCATGGATGAGATGATAATCTTTTGTTGTATTTAGCTTACGTGCACCTTGTAACATGTGATTATAGCTTTAGGAGGTCCCACAGTATGCAGAGGTTTTATTGCATGGATCCCATGGATCAACCACCCTTCAATCAATTTTCGAACCTCTTGAGTGCCAATGTGGGTTTTGTCCATTGATTGAGTGGGTATGTAAAACATAAATGAAGTGACATACGCCCGGGGAAGATGATTATCCTTTTCCCATTTTTCTGCATAATTTCCCTTATTATTTTTTTTTCTTTGAGTAAATCTTTTCGATGGAGGCCTAGTCAAAATGCGAAAACAGCCTTCAGATCGGGAATAAACTATTTTCTTTCCTTTCCTTTTTCTCATTACATTTTCAATAGTTTGGATTGGACCATACAAATTCATAGATTTGGCAATAAGTGCAAATTAATTTTCAACATTATTCGATTATTTCTATAAATCCAAATTTATAGTGACAATTTATGAACAAAAGAAAAAAGAAGATCATTTTTCATGGAAAATATTTTCTCATCTCCTCTTATGGGAATTCATTTTTCTCGATTTCAAGAAAAGTCTCTGCTTTTTGAACTAAAATGTTAAGTATTTTCTATGGAAAATAAAGTTGTGTTTGATTAGACTAAGAAAATTTAAATAGAAAATGACATTTTCCATGAAAAATAATTTGCAGTCAAACGTACCATTAGAGATTTGTGTAATTCTTACTCTGATACGCTCTTCGTTTATACCATAGTGATATTTTTTGTCTCTCTCTTCATCTTTTGTTTCCGATGTAATGATCCAATATGTAATCTCAAGCATGAAGACTAAAGCCAAAAAGGTTTTTCCTTGGTTAGATTTACGAATTGAAGATATCAATATTTTACGGTTAACTAAAAGCATCTCTAATGTAAAGTTAATGTGGAATGTCTTAGATATATATGTATCAAATAATATTGACATTACACTCAAAAAATCTTCTAATACAACAATGTCAATATTGTACATTTGTCAAATTATTATTAAAGCATCTCCAATGTAAAGTCAAAATGGAATGTCTTAGGAGGGTGTCCCCAACATGGAATTTGAAGGATTTTTTAAGATTTACAGATTTCATGGATTTTAACAGAATTTCACATAATCCATCAGATTCTAATGGAATTTTATAGAATTCTATACTATGGATTTATGTGGATTTTAATGGAATCTGTTGTTGTCCTCAAATATAGAATTAATGGATTTTTATGAAACTACCATAACTTCATGATAATCAAAAAATGCAAAAAAACATAAATACTCAAACAAATTAAGTCATTAACCAAAAAAAATAAGAAAAAAATATTTCCGTAAAGTAGTTATCTTACAAAAATATAATTTGAAATGATCAAAAGATTGTTAAATTTGCAAAAAGAAAATCATAGTCTTTTAAATCAATCTCTATTATCTTCATTTAAGGTATCTCTCCACATTTCTTGAGCTATGTTATTTCTCCATTCATTTGCATTTTCTCTTTATTCTTCTTGAATTTAGATAATATCCACATCATCTTCAATTTCTATTAATAAAGATGGTTGAGATGAATCCTCGTCATCTGGTTCAATAGGAAATTATT